>JAQLOL010000016.1:1094113-1107277 GCA_029783665.1 Naso thynnoides | reverse complement strand
TCCCATTGACTACCAGTGTTTGAGCTAAGCTAATTAGCAGTGGGTGAGCTCTGCCCGTCTCTTCCTTGTTACTACACGCACAGTCCAAAGAATGGGATCTATCTTCTTGTCTGGAACTCAGGAGGGAGGACAATAACAAAAAAAAAGTTGGCTTATCCCTTTAAGCAGTTGCATTAAGTTGTCCTTGAAAACAAACCATAAGAATGTTTTCTGCCAATGAGGGTGAAAACTTTATTTACTCCCAGTTGTGTTTGCTGGATTTTGGTAAAATTGACATAATGTCTTCATTTCTGTTCTCGTCGGCATTCTTGTCCGTGACATTGTCAACTTTGTCACTTACAACTTGCGCTTTCTGTCGCAATAGATGTTTTAAAATAGTAACAGATGTGTTTTAGTTTACTTTCTATTATACAGTGACGTAATGATTTTATTACATCAGTAGCAGTTTTAAGCTGAGTGCAGACGTCAGCTTGCACAGAGTACAAAAACCTCACAATAGCCAAGTTTAATTTTGGTTAGTTTGCCCGGTAAGTTACTTGCCACCTGCCCCCAGCGTTGTTAGTCATAGAACCTGGTTAAAGTGACAGTTCGTACGGGCTGAAAATGTGCCGATTGCTCTTAGCTAGTAAGATAGGAGGAGAAAGCTTTTTACCTTTTTAAGTACAGAAAATCAGTGCTTTTCCCAAGTCGTTTGTCAGAACAGAGTATGTTGGCAGTGCAGCCAAATAATGTTTCATGTTCCCACACACAAATTTATACTCGCATATGGAGTTAAATGCTTGCAGTGTCTTTGATTAAACGACAGCACTGCAACGTTAGCAGGCTGGTGTGGAAGAAACACAGCAGAGTTCATTAAATATAGAATCATATTTTGATCAGCTTTATTGTAGCAGTTAAAGATCCAGTGAGGTATCCCTGGATGGACAGCATTCATGATCTTCTGGAGGATCAGTTGGGGACATCCGTAGCTGCTTCCTCAGTGTCGGGTGCAGTCAGTCTGTTGGCTCACGGCCAGAGGACCCCTGTAGTCTGCAGGTTTTATGACTGGAGCTAAGTGCTCTGTATTTACTTTGCCCCGCACCCCCGTCTCAGCCTCAGAAAGGGCTCAAGTGCTTACATTGACCATGTCCAAGCTCACTTTCTCTTGTGTCTGGAGGGGAGTCTGACCAATGAAGGGCCTTCAGTTCCATTACTCTTTACAATTTTATGTAGTTCAAACTGACTAATTCTTGAAAACAACAACACATTTTGCTAATTCTTTGTATTTTATAGGATGAGTCTACAATGACCCATCTCTTTTTTCTTCTCTTTAACAGCAACGAGATCCTCACAAACGAAGTGCAGAAGACTCAAAAGTAAGATTTCCAACATGCTTTTGGGGTCATGGATGAAAAAAAAAAAACATCTTGTCTAGAAATGACTCGAGAATGGACAACTTCATAAATAGTGGCTTGAAATTTTTTTTATGTCTTATGATAGTGTACCTCCTGGCTTGGAGATAAATCATCATGTACCTCAGCGCTCCAGTATGGACACACTGAAGCAGCTGTGTTGTCTTTACTTGCATATTCTGGCCATCTTCCCAGGCTGAATGACTGCAAAATATTCCAGCAAAAAAGGCAGCTTTACATGTTCGAATATTTGCTATGTGGACAATTTCTGCAGTTCATACTGTAGAAATTGTAGTTCTATTAGTTCATACTGAGAGTTAGAAAGTTTCTGAACTTTAAACATTTCTTGATTGATTGCAGTGATTTCAATTTGTGTAATGACAAGAAGTTCCCAAATTATTTAAGAAAGACTCTGATTCAGCACTTGGTTAGAAACCTACAGTGGGAAAACAGATGAAATCTACTCGCCTGTCAGTAGCCACGTTTCCATAAATGTATTCGATGGGCATTTTGAAACATCACTTGAAAGATGGTGAATGGAAACGGCAAAATTTGAAAAAAAAAACATCCTCAACTTAACAAAAGTTTTTACACTCGCTTGAGGTGGATTTTGCCTTTGTCAAAAAACAGTTAATGTGCAAAATGGGGGATGAGAACAGCTGTTTTAAATAAATTGTGATGTAGCAAATAATTCGCTGCTGTTTCAACTCCCAAAAATCAGTAGTAGCCTAACGGTAGTACTGATTCCTCCGTCTTCCTGGATGTTTCCCAAACATGCAAAAACATGGCTGATAACACAAACAACAACAACAACAACAGATATGTTTGGAGCAACGAGGAGACAGAAGTGTTCCTAGATCTCATCCAAAGAACATAACAGCAATTTTAGATGGTGAACAGCAACGGAATGCCACAGTGTTGTTTCCAGTCTGCAACCTCTTCTTCTTCTACTGTTTGTTACAGCCATGTGTAACATTGCCTATACCACCATTTTCTGACCAAATTATGCTCCAGACCAGTAGTTGGAAAAGCTCTTAATTTGCTTTTCCTTTTTTTTTTTTTGAGATTTTAGAAAAGTCTAGTTGAAATTTGCTTCATAATTAATTGAAACGTGGCTACTGTCAGAAATAAACAGCAGTTCTTACCAACATCTCTAAAGCTCAACAATCAGCGTGGATCTTGTTTGTTTAATCGATAACACAGTGAGGTTTTTGGGTTGGTTGTTTGCTCAGACTATTTGTTTGTAGACAACAGCTGAGCTTAGCGTAATATATTTCTTTCTAACCCTAACCCTCTTTTTCATTTCTCCCTTAAAAATTAAATTATGAAAACATAAGCAAGAATAAGTTTAAAAGAGTAAGAGTCTAGCTGAGCAATCTCTTGCCAGCTTTCTAAACTTTCTGAAACTTTGTGTCTGTGTACCTAAATATTTTAGACTTTAGTACCCAGCTCTGCTTTCCAGCTTTGTAACTGTGACCCAAAGCAAAAATCTTCCAAAGCAAAGGAGCCTCTGATCATGATGTTTGTTGCTGCTCCTCTGGCAGGTGATGGTAATGCAGGAGGGCTCCACCTCCCTCTTCGGACAGCACCTGAAGCTGCCTACACTTCCCAACAGCTCGCTGACATCCACCTTCTCCGACCCAAAGAAGACCAAAAGCTTCCATGGGTCAAAGGTCAGTATTGTTCAAAGCCGCAGCCTTTAGTGACACTGCACCACCAAACTGCCCATCCAGCTCTAAAAGCTGTAAACCCTTTCAAGTGTCCAGAGTCTAATCCCAAAGATATTTGGCAGGTTCAAAGACGTTCAGTATATTTTCTCAGGGATTTCAAAAACATCCAACTTTGGCTTTAACAGCCTTTATCTCAGGTGCTGCTCAGCCATGAGCAACTTACCCCTCTGACTTAGAGACGTGCTGTGAATCTTTGATTTGACTTTGTGGGTTTAAGGATGCCCACATTTTGCTCTTATGTTCATATTAAAACTTCTTAAACATAACTGCTATACATATTCTTCTAAAGTACTAAATCAGGCATCACCAAATGGCAGACCGCGATCCAGGCACGACCAAGTGACGGTTCTGTCTGCACCCACGATAGGTTTAAATGGATGAGAAAGGGTAATTAGTTTTTTTGTTGTTTGTTTGTTTGTTTGTTTTCCTCCTCCCAACGGTCGGAGCTATGGATTGCAGGTGCAGCTTGTCCAGTTAATACAGCATTTCATTTACTGTGTGTCACTCAAAGTAGCCAATCAAATCATTGTTTACCGGAAGAGAGACACGGGAATGAGAAGACACAGCTTGCTCGAAAGTAAGAAAGTTGAGACGGAAAACAGAACGTTCCAAAGTGAATGATACAGACAGCTAAATATTTTTCTTGTTCAAAGTATGCTATTTTTAAACAGAAAATAAATATTATTGAAAGTATGAGGAAATGTCTTACAAGGAGAGTTAGGATAGATGTGCAGTAGGGGTTTTGGAAGCAATTTAGACATGATGATGTTTGGATCTTTGCTGGAAGCAAATTTGGTAACATTTTCTATGAAGCCTGTCTTTATGATGCATTATAACACATTATGAACATATATAGCACATTATAACACACTTACATTGCATTATATGCAGTTAAGGTAAGGGTTCGGGTTAACAGCAACCATGCTCATAACTACGATTATACAGCACTATGGTCGCATTCTAATGCATTATAAGAATGTTCATAAAGCATTTTAGATGGATGCTGTAAGTAAAGTGCTATTGGAAATTTTAGTAAGCGGACCTCTTTGGATTTTAATTGAAGACCCCTGCACTAAATCATGTGTATCAATAAGCTGGCCTGTTGTTTCTATTATGTGTTATTTTTAGCCCCTTTAAAGAGTGTCATTTAAGAGCCAGGTTAGGAGAGGCCCATTTCACATGGAAACAGTTTCCAGTCTAAACACGCTGTGTTTGATGAATTACTCTCGGAGCAGGAGGTCACTCGCTCTCTCTCTCTCTCTCTCTCTCTCTCTCTCTCTCTCTCTCTCTCTCTCTCTCTCTCTCTCTCTTTCTACCCCCCCCAACACACACACACACACTCTTGCTCCCTCAGTCTCTCTGTCTTTCTTTCTTTTCATCTCAACCTAAAAAAGTCAAGTAAGATAGAACCACATTTCAGGTACAACAGTGTATTTAAGATAAGTTAACACATAGATAACCAAAACATAAAGCACAGACGATTGATCAAGAAGGTTAAAAAAAAAAAAAGAAAAAGTTTTTTTTTTACAGAAATATGTAAAAGAAACTTTTTAAAAAGGACCTGCACATTCAGACCTGTAGCAAATGCTGCCGCTGTCGGTTCCTAAATTAGCTAGGAGGCTCATGTTAACTCTAATTTATTTATTATTTGTATGAATTACAATTAAAGAAATTGCGAACTGCTTGGAGGTGATAGAAAACATGATGTAGCAGTAAGTAGTTCTAGTACAGCCTGTTTTCCATTATACTATCATTCTTTTGCCAGTAAGATCATAAAACGGGTATTAAACTATATTCTGTCTAAAGATTAAAAAAATCTTTAAAAGTCCTAAAGTAAAGTTGCTGCAACCTGCTAAAAGTAAAAATGTATTTTAGTTTTATCTCTGTTATTTTCACGTGCATTCAATTCCATTCTGACAGTATTAGTATTATTGTTAGAGGCCTTTTCAGTGATTTACATCAGCTTGGGTCACCTGCAAACCTGCCAATGTCACGGTGCTGAAAGGTTTGTTAAAAAGTGCCACTTCAGTGATGGCTTCAATGCTGATGGCAGCAAAGGCTCTGGGTGTCCCCTCCAGAGCACTAAACCGGTTGTTACAGTTTTTATGTTTGGCTGCCTTGGGAGGGAAATGGGTTCACTGCATGCTGGAGTTTAGAATGAACTGGCAGCTTTACATCCTGAGGTCCAAGGGTCACCAGCAGATAGACAAAATGAAAGGTTTTAGAGGTGATTGGGCAGAGTTGTAACACACCCTGTCGTCTAGACTGCTTTAATGGGTTTACTGCATTGATGAAATATTGACAAGGGGGCTGGAGGTGAGACCCAGGGACAAATGGCTCCCGTCGTTAAGAGGAATTCATTTCCTCCTTTCTCCACTTTGCCCTCCGCTCCACTTTTAAAGTTGTGCATGTGTGGCTGTTGAAAAGGCCTCTTCACCCCACTGAACAGCACTGTTCAAAAGAAGTCCTGAGTTTGCTCTTTAAGCCCGTAGTTAGGACTAAGAAGACCCTTTTGATTTTCTTTTTAGAATAGACCTCTTTTCACAGATGGTAATGCCAAACTGCAGGGTGGCATGCATGTTTTCTCTTGTATCAAAGGCTAGGATTAATCTTCATTTGACCTAGCTGCCTGGTTTTGCTCACTTGGTTGTTTTGTTGAACTAGTATCTGTGCATTGTAGAATTCTACATAAAGTCAACACAATACAAAACAAGAAGACGACATGATTAAAGGAGACGTTTTTTCCTGCTGCAAAGAAGAGTTTAACACTGAAAAAGATGAGACTTGGAAAATGGGCCCCTGTACTTTCACTTGCATGTTTTCAGTAATTATCACAGCAATACAAGCAGTACTTCTCAGTAGCTAATTATATTGTTTGCCCACTAAACTAAAGGTGGATTTCCCTCCGCACTGCTCCATAATTCATAAGGCTGAAGGTTTTTCTTTTTGTAACATAGATCATTCTGTTTAATTCTTTTCTGACACTCCAGATGTCAACTGTCTATGAATTTTTTGCTGTTTTTTCGTGCATGACTTAACTCGCCATCATACAGTTTGTATCTCAGACTGCGAGCAGCGAGAGCTGGGTATCGGCAAGGACTTCCCCACACGATACACATCACGTTACATCGGTCATGATACGATACATCACCATACATTGCGGTATGATGCATATTGCAGTAAACGGCGATATTCCACATTAGTTCCCTGAAAATGTAAAATCAGAGCTCAAATGCAAGTTGCTGTAAAGGATTTTAGTCCTGATCTTGCTGTCTGTGACAGTTTTTAGAAATGGCAGGCAAATTAGAGCACGCTCCCGTGAACAATGGTCGGCATGTTTGAACTGTTCAAGGATGCAATCATTAGCTCGTCGGCAGCCTGGCAGAGAATTGTAGGATATCTGTCGCAGGCGTGCAGGTACCAAGGCTGGACTGACCATCAGTAGCACTGGAACTTTTCCCGGTGACCTGGCCTGCTAAAGGCCCGCTGAAAAAAAAAAAAAGCTTAATAACACCAAACAAATACAGTTTGTCAAAATTCACATACCAGCACATACAATAGCCTACATGTGGCCACACATAGCAAAATAACCAGCTGTGCCACAAGGGTCTGTTGGTGTTTATTTATAACCAACCGCTGTGAAATGATCAGAAAATAACCTTTTATTTCTCTGATTCACCGGCTTTCACGTTACCACGCTCCCTCTTTTATTCACTTTAAGCTTGTTTGACCAGCACTGTTCTCTCTCTCTCTCTCTCTCTGGGCAGCACAGAGCTGAGCTCAAAAAAGAAGGATATATTTTAGAACTACAACAATGTTTATTATTGCTGGCTTTTCAGGTGGTAGGCTGCAACGTTAAAGTTGTACTGGAGCTGTTTTCATGGGTTCCTCTCAGTGAAGCAGTCTTGTTGTGTGAAAACCTAAATGACTGAAGGACTGCTGATACAAGACAGACGGTTGTATAGTGTGAACAGTCAAGACACCCGATGTCTTTGCAGGTCGTGTAGTGTGTTCAAGCCGTTAATCCAGCAGACAAATTGAGTCAAAACAATTTGAATCAAAATTTCCTTTACAAATTATTTCAGTATTGGCAAATTACCAAATACGCTGACATAGCTGCCATTATATCAAAATGAAAAACTTTATGCACAGCCCTATTAGCAACCAAGAAACCTAATCCTGTTGCTTATTGTCGAGTCTTTTGTTGTACAGGATATGTTTATAAAAATCTAATGTAGGATCTTTTTCATTTATTTGCTTAAATCGTAGGATGGCTCCAAAGGAAGCAGTACTACACTTCTCACCACTGCCACAACCACCAGCACTAACAGCAGCTTCTCCAAACTCCACAAACCCTCCAAGGACCACAAAGACAAGCCTCCAAAAGACTTGAAAGAGCTCAAAAGTGCCTTCAGAGACTCTGGCTGGGAACCCAGCAAAGCCCCCAAAGAACCTTCCAGAAAACCCAAAGAGAACCAGCCACTTAGAGATATCAATCCTAAGATGGGCTTCAAGGAACCCAAGTCTTTGTCCAAGGAACATCGGACCGAGGGAATCAACCTTGGGTCAGGGCTAAACAAGCGTCTGTCCACCCTGGAAGGTGACGACCACCTGCCCAAAAAACGTAAAAAGGGATTTGTGGATTCATCAGGGAAGCAGACATCAGGGTTAGACGGTCAGCCTTCGGATAAGAAACTCTTGAAGGATAGATCGCAGATGCGAACAAGTACATTACGACCAGAAGGTGACGAGGCAGAGCGCAGAAAGGTTTCAACTCTTCCACCATTCCAGGAACTAGTGGACCCCAACGACTCTGATATGGAGGACCAGTCTACCAAGTCAGATGTAAGTCAAGCTTCTTTTTAGAATTTCAATGGACTTTCAAAGGTTATTTAAACATTTAAGGATTATAAGAATTCTTGGTCAATTTTAGGAGTAAATCAGCTGATTTATGAGATGTTGATAGTTACAGCAAGGAGACAATGTCCCTTTTTATCATTGTGGTGGTTTAAGAAGCAGCTGCATGAGTCCAGCACATTCTACTTACTGATTTAAGCTTTCTGGCCACTTCACTGGAAAAAGTGAGGGAAGGGTTGTGAGAAGGTATCAGATTCTTCAGGGCTTTAATGCCGGATGATTTGTTGGTGGTCTCTGTGTGGAAGGTAGGGCCTCCATGGGTTTTGTAGTGCAGGAAACACAACAAAATTGCTGATGTTGATTTTAAATAAATCTCAAATGTGAAATGCAGACACAGAGATAATTTTCAAAATGGCGATGCACTTTTTAAAGGTCAGGCTTTTTCTTATTTTTCTAAACATTTTTCATAGCTGCTCAGGGATCACAGACACAGTTGGCACAGATTTGACAGCTTACTGCTGTTAACGTGTCTTTTCTAATGTGGCATTAGTTGCTTTCTCGCACGCGTCAGTTGTCCATCTTCTTTGCTATTTCATTTAAAATTATTTTGCTGTCACAGTGATGGATGATGGTAAACATGACTGCTTTAGAATGACCTTTCTCATTGTGTGTGTGTGTGTGTGTGTGTGTGTGTGTGTGTGTGTGCGCTGAGTGTTGTTTGATCATGACCCTGTCTTCATAAATCCACTTTAGTATTTGATATACGTGCCCAACATACCTGGGATCTGCGTCATAGAATATGACCAGACCTGAACATGAATGACCGTGTAAATGCGGATCCAAGCCTGTACGTGTCCCAGGCGCTCAGACTCAAGAGAACTCGTCAATTTAGAGGCTGTCCTGCAAAAGAATTGTTAGGTGGAAAAATTGTGCTATGCTGTGCTACATTAAGTTCACTAGTATTCACAAAATTTTTCATTGAATTGTTATTGTGTTCATCTACAACATAAATTGACAATCATTCTCGTGACATAAATGCTCTAATTGTAAAAATCAGAATTTGTCGACCAGATTAGGGGAAAAGCTAGTATGTGGCTGGACAGCATCTTGTTAAGGTGTGTAAATGTGGTTAATGTGTTAAGGCCTAGTCATACTCTCCACTTCCACATGTCCGCAGGGGTCCGCTTCGGTACGTTTGACGTAAAAAATGTCATCCGGCCATGTCTGCGCGGGGCTGCACAGACACCTCCGCAGACGTCCACGTGCAGTCCAAAATTTGTGACCACGCAGACTGTTGCTGTGGAAATCCACTTTGCAGGACCAAAAAACAGTGATGTGGTAGCATGTGGTGTCTTCGACAACTGATATTAGTTTTAAAGCATTCCTTCGGATCCTAACTTGCTGAAACTTCAGATACCCTGTTTGAAAAATTTCGAAAAAGTAGCCATCGCTCGTCTGTTTGTACTGATTTTTCGTGCTAGCTCCTGCCAGGCGACGGCATCCATCCTCAAAAAGTAAAAAATGCAAATTTGTTTCATTTCATGGTGCATGCTGGGTCAGAATCTCAACCACAACACAATATAACAAGATCTATGTGATGCGTAACAGCTTGTGGAGACATATTGGGATTTCGGTTGTCACGCATAGCCAGGCTTCTTTTCATACTCACATCCCAGAAGGCAACATAATGACTGTTGGCGCAGATTAATTTTGCGAAAAGCAGCAACCATTGAGGAAACACTGATGACTGTCTGACCAATCGTGAAATTCTGTCACTCAGTCATTCCCGGTTTGTAGGCTGACCTCACTGCTGCAGTCTAGCCGAACAAGGGAATCTGGAAAACATTGTAAAGATTTCATAGGGCCCTAGAAAGGCTATATGATCACGTATCCATTTGTGAGAGAATCTTTTTAATGGTGGTCTGGTGAACTCCAGGGGGCTGGGCAGGGCAATTTGAAAAAGGGGTGGCCACCAATAAAACCTAGTGGGAGTTCAGCCACATTGGTCTGGGTGGCCGAACAGGAAGTTGACTAAACTGAAGTAAGAAAGTTACAAGATGTAGCTGTGTTTGCTCACTGGACAGCAGCTGAATGACGTTGTCCTCTGAAATTACATTTCTGTAGGAAATAATTGAATATAGATTTCGAATGTGCTCACTTTCTGACTTTCAAGCATCGCTCTGTATCTCCACCTCAAGAGAAAGCTTTGACCAACTTCTACAGAGGCTCCTTTCATGAATAGACATTTGACTGGGTTGCCTGGTCCACACACATTTGGTGGAGAACCTCCCCATAAAGAAGAGCTGTTTTAAAGCCAAATAGTGAACAAGAAAGATTTATGGTTTTACAACACCTGAGGAGAAAGGGGAGACGCGGCAGTGAATAGCGTAGAGTTCCCCTTTAATCCTTTTAGCTTTTGAAAGAAGAGAAAGAGTGAGTGTTTGTGGAAGAAAGGTCTAAGTCCCCGTGCTTTGAGCACTTTTCTTTTATGTGATGCTGTTTTCTTTTCTCTTCTCAAATGCTGGTGTAAAGTGTGGGTCTTTATGCGTGTTTCTCTGTCCGGGCAGCTTGTTTAGCCGAGGGGAGTTCTTACTTAGCACTAGCAGAACCTGTGTTTTTCCCCGCGCTGTATGCAGATGCCTTTTAAGTTTTCCCATAGAGGGACTGGGGGTCGCGCTGGTTGTAAAGGGGATGTGGGGTGACAAATGCCAGGTGTTCGAATCTCCCCAGGCTAGCAACCCCGGTGGCCGTATGCTGGGCCGACACAGAGCGCCACTCTCATTTCTCATGTGACCACATGTTTGATCTCAGTCTTTTCCACTGAGCACTGGGCCAGAAACAGCAGAGAGGAGGAAATGTGGAGTAGGTGATGACATGAAGGAAAAGCAGGCTGGTGTTTCAGCATGAGAACCGTGTTTTAAGCTCACTGGATGTGGGCACAGGCTGAGTGATTTGTCACCTGAAAAAGTTTGGTTAAAGCTCACATGGTCTACAGTTCATTAGACGGATTTCTGTTAAATATGTTCCTGAGATTTATGGTGTGCAATATTACAGTGACCGAGTAATACTATTGACAACATCTCTAAACCCTGGCAAGATTTTGAGTCTTCTATCTGGCTCTTTGTTTGAGAAACCAGTTAAAACTTCAGTGGTCTGTCCAGTAAAAAAACATTTTCACCCTCTGTGGCTTTTTTTTTTCATTTTGAGCTTTTACTAAATAGTAAAAAAAATGCCCATATACAAGTGATTGTGTATTATTGACAGTTTTCATAAATATGTCTCCGTTAAAGGGAAGCTTCTATACGTCTCGGCTATCCTATTTAACCATGGTTGTGTTTCAAAGTGACTTACTGGCAGAGGTGGGACAAGTCACAAGTAATGCTGCATTCACATGGAATCAGACAGTCTGTAGACAGTAAACCAGATTTCACCTAAGTGGATGAGAGCAGGTAAAAGTTGATGAGGCTGGCAGAGAATGCCGGTAACGGCAGATGGCATTGCCATCAGAAGTTAAAACACATTAACTTTGTGCTGTCTTCTGCAGCGGAATCTACAACTGGATGTTACTTAGCTCCTCAAATGCCTCACGCAAGGAGAAAATATGTCCGATCTCGACAACGAGGAACTGATTGTTTTGGTACAGTTACGCCTTGAGTTGTATTTACCACAGCCTGAAAAATTACTGAGATGCTAGACGAAAAGCTGATCAGCACAAAACTGATTGTGCTCCGTAACTGTTTGCAAGTCAAAAGGGTCAAGTCCAAGTGAAGTCACAAGTCATTTCTGTTGAAGTCCAAGTCTTTTATTATATTGACAAGTTGAGTCTTAAGTCATCAAATTTGTGACTCGAGTCTGACTGGAGTCCAGGTCATGTAACTCCAGTTCAAACCTCTGCTAAATGGGGAAAGTGTTTTTGAAATAGAGCGTTCTGAGCAGGAGCGCTGCAACCTAAAGCTGCAAAACTGGAATCTACATCAACTAAAAGTTTTTTTTCCACGAACGGCTCAACGGTTACTGATACTATGATGAGGCGCCTGCCAGAGACTTTGCAGTAAAACTACTTTAACAATAACTCTGACACTTAAAAATTAAGTAATGATTTTTGTGGTTATACTTATTGTTTGATTGTATAATAAAAATAATATCATGCCTGTTGAAACTACAGACGATTAAACAAAACAAATATTTATCAGGAAAGGTTCCGGATATTTAACTTGGGATAAAAACATAAAAGCAAAATATCTTTTACCATCATACTGTTACCTGCAGCAAAAGTGAAAATGAGCTGATAACTTTATTGTGCATTAGTGTTCAGTCCACAACATCATAGTATAAATAACTTGGCTTTGTGTGAATGAATCCACAGTGTCAAACTGAAAGACTTCTTAATACACAGTAAAAGTGTTTTGTTTGGACAGCCCCTGCTGAATTAGACAAGCAAACTAAGTAGTCTTGGTCAGTTCGCTCTTGTTTGCTGGCGTTCTTTTGGCTGTTCTATCTGTGCCAAGAGTTAAGAGAAGAAGCCAGATTAATGTATGCAATCTTCGACTAAAGACTATTTATTTTCTTTGAAGAAGGCAGCTTTGGTGGCTTTTAGTGAAGCAGCACAAAAGCCCTAAAAAAGGAGTGGTGGTAAGATTTATGGCTCTGTGAAGAAGCTGTCCCATAAACCAACAGACCAGCTGCGTGTTGTTTGTAGGAGGTGACAGCCATTGAAGTCGCTCTGCCTTTTGTCTTTATGTTTTGCTTTTTCTTTCATGTGGTTTTCTAAAGGTTGCTTCTTACCACTTTCTGTTTTTGGGCAGCTCTGGTTTCCAGTAGTAGTCTCCTTTTCTAAATTCTAACATTAAGTGCATGTTAAGCTTCCCTCAGACTGACGGTGACATTTCCAAACCCACATCTTCGGCTGACGTGTGCGGGTCACACACATGACGTGACCTGGCTTCACAACTTTCCCCTTAAAATGTTGCTTGCCTGCTTTTGGAAAACATGACTTTCTATCACAAGGTGGAATTTAAAAAATATTTTGATTGTTAAACGAGGTAAAAACAGCCAGTTTGGGGTTTTTTTTCTTTTCTTTTTTCTAAAAGAAAATCTGCCTTAAAAATGAAAGACAGCAAGACGAGTTTGAGGAAATATGTCAGCAGTAAGAAATATTTGGAGACCATTTATACTTCAGCATCTGC
>JAQLOL010000016.1:1041333-1051551 GCA_029783665.1 Naso thynnoides | reverse complement strand
TCTTCCTTGTTACTGCACACACAGTCCAAAGAATGGGATCTATCTTCTTGTCTGGAACTCAGGAGGGAGGCAAATAAGAAACTTTTAAACAACAACAACAATAACAACTTTATTTTGTATAATCACAACTTGAACTCTGCTGTCTGGTGTGATGCACCAGGCTCATGAAAATCTGATCAAACTGTCAAACTAGGTTGTGTTTATCAATATTCCGTTACAGAATTCCCTTTTTTCTCTTAATATTATTCCACAAACATATTTGTAGTGTTTTGTTAAGCAGTATATGAGGAATTTTGTGACCCAGCCTCTATAACTGATGAGCCAAATTTAGGTACCACCCAAATTACAATCTGTGTTTAAATTGCATTGTGGGTAATGAAAGCCCCTCACTTTGACAAAGAAGAAGAATGCACCGAATTAACAGAAAATATCCAATTTGAATAAGCTTTATTAGACTTAATTTTAATGTTAAATTATTGCAAAGGCCAAATTATACATTAATGAACAGCTAGGACTTATGCAAGAAACAGAAATTGTTATAAGACAAAAATTATGTCTACTTTTTACACACATACATACTCTTTACAGTAGTAATCACTCAGTTGTTTCTCTGGTGTTCCTTTAAAAGAAAGTTTTTTGGTCCTGCTGTCTTTGTCTTGGGTTTTTGTGTCAGACTGTGTTTAATGTTGCAATTGCAGCTTGAATGTCTCAGTTTAGATGTAACATAGGAAAACGGTACATTTCATACTATGTGAGTTACCACAATTAAACAGCATCTCATCCATCTTCCTGACTACTGACGTCACAAAGGATTTCTGGGTACTGAAGTACGGTACATAAAAAAAAGAGAAAAAAACAACAACATATAATATGCTTAACATGCAATAAGTACATTCTGCCACCAGATGTCTCTCTATCAAAACACCGACAACAAAAGATGCAACTTGATGAGGTTGTGCGGATTATGGGATTTATTTCACTGTTAAAAGGCCAACAGTGCAGATGAAAATCCAGCATACTGCACTGAAATGTTAACAGACAAGGTAATGTGTTAAAAAAAATTGTCATAACAAGTTACGTTTGCAGACTTGCTTCCTCACTCTGACTGGTGTGACCGCGGAAGTTAGCGACAGACAGCAGGATGAAAGGCACTGTAGAGCAAAATTAAGAATTTCTCTGGGTTTGAACATAGTTGGAAACATTTGGGATGATGTCACTGCACCACTTAAGAAAATATACAACAAATGTAAAATCATTTTAAGATGGAAATGTGACAAAAACGGTTTAATCTGTTTTTAAAATGACCTCATAGATGAGTCAGCATTGCAGCGTCCAGTTTGCCATAAAACTTACTCAAAGTCATTCAGGTGGATAAGGTGAAGAAGATTTTGTCCCCACACATCTGACTGGATGCACACACACACACACACACACACACACACACACACACTACAGACCTCCATATTTAGGCCCTTTACTGTGTCTAATCAAACTGAGCATATACCTGTGGGGAAAAAAAGCCTCATTATTAATGAGGGTAATCAATGTAACTTTCTGCATGTTGAATAATAGCCTATAGATCTGTCAGAATTTTCAGTTTGTTGAGTCCAACTCATTTCTATCGCAGCTTAAAGTGCTGTTAAGTACTGATGCCACTCATTCTCAGAGGAGAACTTTTCAAGAATCAGTCTGATACTTGATTCATACACACCCTGATGTATAATTAGGCTACATGGACCTGGGCCATGCCCTGATAAAATGGCAGATTTGTGGTGGTGTTATACTGCCACCTAGTGGCTGTCCGTTGTTATGGATTAATCCTTTCCTGTCTGGATAGATGGGTGCTTGAGATTTACTCTGTATCCTTTGTTCTTAAAAATAAATAATTTCTTCGAGCTGCTATCAAAGGAAACTTGTGAAAAAACGTTACACGAATGATCAATTTTTTCAAAAATTCTTAAAAATGGACGACCCCCTTCAGTCCTTAGAAAATCCGAGTTTATATTTAAACCTATGCCTTTTTTGAAAAGAACTCTTTGACAGTCACTGAATTACTGTATTTCTACATTCCATTTTGCATTTATTAGCTAAAATGACAAATTAAGTTCAGATTTGATTGGATTACACAGACAATGCATCTTGATCTTAACTGCAGTCTCTGTACTCTTACCAAACCATCTCACTTCGAACCAGGAATGCAGTCTGAGCTGCCATCATGCAAAAACAATAAGCGACATGTTTGACTGTGCCAGTCCAGTTTTTATTCAGGAATCAAAAAGGACAGGTTCTCCCAGTTCATGTCAGTCCAGTGGTAAAACTGATAACACATGCTTCGCAAACATAAGACTGAAACTGATGCTTAAGCTGGTTCTGAGCGTGCCTGAATACACATGCATGTTATGGTTGTCGTGTGCTTCAAAATCAACCAAAGAGGATTCTGTCAGAGCGGAATTATTCTGACCACTTCAGTAGCAAACTGAATACCGAGAGTAGAACTGGTAACAGAAGTCCATGAAAATCCAAGAACTGAAAGAACAACCTGCAAATGCCCAAACAGAGCTTTATTAAAACACCACTTTGAACATGGGAACACCACAAAAGCAAGTTTTAACACAAATACTGCTGCACCAAAAAACACAAAACACAAAAGAATGAGCTTCTCTGAAGCCACTTTTAAAAATACCCCAGGTGAGTAAATGCAAGCTCAATACAATCATTCCTAAAACGTGTTCTAAGACATTTAACCACTTGATGCAGACTTTCCAAGCATTTCAGGTTATACGGTTTTCTGCTGGCCCTTCTTTCCGATCAGAGACTTGTGGATGTGAGGGATCACACCTGGAAGACAAAGAACAGTGGATGAGCTGCTGGGCCAACGTGTCAAAACTGAGTCAACCTTTGTGCCCCGAAGATTTGTGGGGAAATTGTCACCATTTTCCACGATTGTTGTACACTAATCAGATCACTGAAAAATAAATCACGCAGGAATATAAAGTACACACATTTTTAGATTTTGTAAGTACACTTCACCATCACAGTTGTTTACTTTTAACTGACCCAAACAGCAAAAACGCCTCCTTACCTCCACCAGCGATAGTAGCCTTGATAAGTGAATCCAGCTCTTCGTCTCCTCTAATGGCCAGCTGCAAGTGGCGTGGGGTGATACGCTTCACCTTAAGATCCTTTGATGCATTTCCTGCCAACTCCAGGACCTGAAACAAAGCCACGCACAGTCAGTCACACGGGCAGAAAATCAGCAGCTCTACAAAGCCAACATGGAGGAACAACGCCGGAGATGCATCAGAATATGGTTCGCGTTACCTCGGCCGTGAGGTATTCCAGAATAGCCGCGCTGTACACCGCTGCGGTGGCTCCCACTCTGCCGTGGCTGGTGGTTCTGGACTTGAGGTGTCTGTGAATACGACCCACGGGGAACTGAGGGGGTGAGAGCGGAAACGGGCATTAGCGCGGATAAACAAAGAGGTTCAGTGGCCTGCCGGGGAGAGACGGCCGCCAGCTGAGTAACCTCTGCGCCGTCTGGTTGCTGCTAGCCTGCGTTAGCACAGCCGAGGAAATGAATGAGTATCTGTGGACAAACCTGCAGTCCCGCTCTCTGAGAGCGCGAAATAGCTTTCGTCTTGGTCTTCCCGGAGTCTTTACCTGCCTTTCCACCAGCCTGGAAAACAGGAAAACTGTCACTGACTCTGCAGCCACCACATCGTCTTTTACCGTGAGACAACGACGACTTCAGGGGTGGCCAATTTTACCGCCCCGTTTAGCATACTGTGGCTATTTTCACGTTACAGTCAATAACGTCCACTTAGCTAGCCCGCTATGCTACGACAACAGTTAACGCTAGCGGCTAACACTTAGCTATTCACTAAAGTGCACTGGCGGCTGTTCAGCATCAACTGCCGGCGAGCCACCAGCAAACACACTTCATCAATGGCATGACTGAGAGTACAATGTGAGAAATACTCACCATATTTAAAATCTACTAATAAATTGACGCGGCGGCACAATACCAAAATTCCTATCGCCGAGTACCGACTGCTGGTTTGAACTACGACCCACCGCCTTCGATTGTCTCGAACATATAACCGGTCTTTATCCGGGTAACTGAAGGGAGGGCAACAGCCAATCAGATTTAGTCATGCGTTTCCGGCCAGGCGTTTAGCCAATCAACATCAAAATACCTCACTTTGCGGGAAAATGGTAAATTTCCTTTCAAAGGGATGATGGGTAATGTAGTCCTGACGTTTGGATCGTCTTATCGCATTGTCTTTTTTTTTTTTTTAAATTAAAAAACAAGTTCGTTTTACTTCTTACAGATTAATTTATTTTTTAATGGGTAGTTACCATCTTTGTTTTGTCTGGAAACAAAAGAAAATACAAAGATTGTAAAGTTGTTGCTTCATGGATCAAAACAATTTTTTAAAATATTATTTTTATTGGCATATTTTAAAGAACAAAAATACACACACACACACACACACACACACACACACACACACAGGGAGAGGAGCATACCTAATTTCAATATGAGTAAATGTTCATCTTGACTGCACGTTAAAAAAATAAAAATCTTTCAGCACATACCAGGGGAGCAACTAACAACTAACAACCATCTCTAGTATCTATTAGCCAGTCGGCCCAAAAAAAAACCAAAAAACACTCCAAGCGAACAGACAGGCCTCGAGCCAGAGAGTGGTCCATCCGATAAAAAGAAGTACTGATCAACCGGTCATTGCAACAGCAGTAGGCCTACATACATATGTTTAACATGATTAGTATATTTTACAGCTCATCAGAATGTAAATATGGGAAAACAAAGTAGTACAATCCATACAAACGGTCAGACTGAACCCAGAGTCTTCCCATTTATGTTGATAATTTAAGCTGTTAAATCATAATTTCTCCATGTGACTAACTGAAACAAGTTCATGCAGCCAGTTTTTAAAGCATGGTGGATTTGGTGCCTTCTAGTCTGTGAAGATGAAGTTTTTGGCCAGTACCGTATGCATCAACGGAACAGTTTGAATTATATATTTGAAGTATAAGTGAAAATGCAGTCCTGCATTTTTTGTCAGGGATAACAGCACTGATTTCTCTTTCCCAAGAATTATAATAACAGAAAGGGCCAATTCAGGTTCTTTGCAAAAGAAATTTACAAATTTAGAAATGAGTTTCTTTCTGTCTGGAGAGAGCGAAAGCAAGTCCAGGAAAGGGTTTCAAACTGAGGGATGTATCAGCAAAATTAGAACAGGGTCACTTATATTTTTTGCTTAGTTGACCAAAAGATGCAAAATTATTGTCTATATAGAAATCTTTTATATTTAACGTATTGTCTTGCAATGCTGGGGTAAAGGCATGATTATGGCAGACTGGTGTGTATATTGATATTCTGGGGACTTTATAGAGGTTTTTTTTTTTAAATAAGAATCTTGAGCGAATTTCTCACAACAAAACTATGACTTACTGATGTAACAGATGGAGCAAAATTAACGGCTAAGTCAAACAAAAATATCGGCAACTAATTTCTATTGGCTTGTTTGAACAAGCTTCCATTTCTGATTATGTGAACTGTGACAGGAGAAGCACTCACCTCCTTTCGTTATGACGTTTTGTATTCAGACTTATTTTGTCTAAAAAACAAACAAAAAACTATTTTGAAAGAACACGTTTCCTGCTTACTCTTGTGTCTTCTGCAAACTTATTATTATATGATTATTTTTTACAGACTCATAAGTCCATTCTCCTCACTGAAACTGCTTCACTGTTAAATTGCATTAGCAGCGTAAGTAGGGTCTGTATCAGTCTACGTAATGTTGTAGTTTTAAATTAAAGCCACATGGTGGCAGCTAATGCTCATAATTAATCATGCAGGCTTCACTCTAAATATACTCAGAGAAAGTCACCAACTCTACATCGTTTTTACTGTACCGCAACATATAGAGACATACGTGATGTCAAGTTTTACAGAAACTGTCGTCAATGCTTTGATGAGGAATGACATGCAAATAGGCCATGGAATTTAATATAAGGACAATATTCAGGTGTTCACCACGGGTGACTGAATACAGTAGAAAAATTGGTCCTTTCCTCTATTTGGGACAACTTTAAAAAAAAAAAAAAGAAATTTTCACTGTCCAGTGTTGAGCACTTTTGACATGGCTGCTTTGAGACAATGTCCAACATGTTTGGGGTTAAAAACAAAGACGTGCTTCTCACCGTCATCCCTGAGGAGTGTGACTCATTTCTTCACACTCAGCATGGAAACCCATTCCCTAATTCTCTTCAAACGGCCTTAGATAGTTTCAAAAGTGGTCCATATGTTTTTGGAATTTTCTTGACTTTTATTACACACAACAAGATTTCAAAATTGAACTGTAAGTTTATAAAGCATTAAATGGTCTAGGACCACAACACATCAAGGAACATCTACAAATTTACAAACCAGCCAGAACCCTTAATCATCGTTTAGTTTCTATGCACCAAATATCTGGTCTGCTGAAATCCTCAATGCTCTTAAATCAAGACTGAAGACTGTTTTAGCTGTCTTCCTTTTCCTTTAGTTTTTATTGACTTGTTTTTACTGTTGTGTGTTTAAATGTCCTTACATTGTGTGTTAATTCTGCACTTTTAAACTTGATGTGAAGCACTTGGAGTTGTGTTGTTGCTGCAGTGTGCTCTATAAATAGACCTGCCTTGATTTGCCTTGCTTACTTAATCCATGTTTTTTTGTTGTTGTGTTTCTTGTTTTATACATCGCTCCAGTTCGAGGGAAAAAAAGTAAACGCAATCTCTGTTATCCAACTTTTTCTGAAGCCCTTAATTGCATTTTATTTGTGTTGGAAGACAGGAGTATGAATATGAAATACAGCTGAAATCTTCAAAATATCAGATAGTACATTTTTAGTTAATTTTCCCCACATTTTCCTCTACTATTCCCAAACTTTATACTCATCACACAAGTTGCTGTAATTTTCTCATGTTGCGTGTTGGCTACAACTCATGTCATTCTTGTGGTCAAGTAGTGCAAATGGATTTCTATTTTGATAGAAATGTTTGATAAAATTGTTTGCTATAATCTTGTAAAATAAGTCGATAAAAAGGGTGGTGGGTGTTAAGAGTTATTTAAAAATGTCATGTTGTCCAGTGTGTCTGTTTATATTCTATTTCTCAGAAAATTATGTAGATCAGAAATGTCCAAAGTCCGGTCTGGGGGCCAGTCACAGCACGAGGTCAGATTTTATATGGTCTGCAGCTTCCATCTTAATATGTATTATTTATGGCCTGCCAGCACTGTCAAACAGAATTAAGAAATCATGCAGGTTAAAAATGAAATTACTTTTTTCACCTCATGGTGGCAGCACCGCTCTGTGATGTTGCCTTGCTGTATGACCCATTCTGTGACCCCTACCAGCTAATTTTTGTCAGGGCGACTGTGGATAAAAAGAGGAAAGTTAAAGTTGAGTCCAGAAGAGATGAAAATTACAATGTTTTCACTGACATAGAAATAGTTGCATTTACCTAATTTGCCATGAGACCGTTGCCGTGTATAAGCACTTAATGCAAAGAGACTTTACCAGACAAAACATGCCAATGCACACGACAAGTTTTTGGGATGAGATCGTGAAAACTGAAACATCTTGAAGCTGACTTGGCCTCACAACGGTGGTTCTTTACACGAGCCTGTGACTCTAATGAAAATAAACCAAAGCAGACTACAAAGTGACCGTGCTAATTGCTAAACATGGCAAATCTTTTACCTTTTATGGTTAAAAAATGTCAGCAGGGACCGCTGACCCTTAAGCATTTTGACATGATCAAATCTGGCCCCTTTTTGAAACAGTTCAGACACGTCTGATGTAGAAGATGGAAGTTATGAATTTCTAAAACAGTAATAATATATTCTTCTTTTTTGTTGTAACAGTCTATAATGTCTCCCAAAATGGATCAAGAGCATTTTAAACATTTTACACTTTAATGTACTGAAGTCAGGTCGCCCCTCGTGTTTAGGGCAGTAGGAGAGCCATAAACAATTAAATTGTTTATTTTAGTGATTAAGTGGTTTATCAAAGTACTTGGTTCTTATGGTGGTCACATAGCAGTGGTTTCACAGAGCTGTTTATGTGCAGAATTCTGCAGCAGCTGGTGGAACTGCGACGGGTAAAGAGTCATGAAACCAGAGATTTCAGTCTGTTTTACTGCAGCGTTAATGTGTAACAGGCTCCAGTCAGTGAGTGTGTTGTGACCTGATAAGACAGCCTACATGTGTGTGTGTGTGTGAGAGAGAGCACAGTTGGTGGTGGGCTGGCCATGTCTAAGTCTCATTCCATTCATTCCCAGGCACACTCCCCTTTCAGCAGTCAGTCACTCACTCTCTCTTCTGACCTCTACCGCATTTGTTCTTCATCTCTCCCACTCTTCCTCAGTCACTGTCAGTCACCTCCAAGTCTCTCTTACCTTTGTCACAGAGCAGGCTATTTCTGGGTGTTTTGAACTCTCTTTTACCATGTGTCACCCCCTCCATCTGTCCCAGTTTTCACTCTGAGTTCCTCCACTTGTAACCTTTAGCTTCAGCTCACTCCATCAGTCTCCTGCAAGGTCAGAGATGACGGGAGAGCTTTACATAGGACGAAGTTTGATGGGTGAAAGTCTCATTTTTAGTGTGCAAACACTATCCTGGTTTCTCTTCAGGTGTGCTCTGTTTTTCTTTAAAACTACTTATTTTCATTTTGGAAAATTCATTTATTTACTTTCTCTCCTTCAGTCTTACATGGTAAGTACACTGTCAGAGTCAGGGTGTAGTTAGCCTAGCTTAGCATAAAGATGGAAAGTAGAGAGGAAACAGGTAGCATGGCTCTGCCCAAAGTAAAAAATGAAATATGCACCAAGCAACATCTCTAAAGCTAAGTAATAATCGACACTTGGTTCCTCATTAGTTTAATCTGTAAAAAATAAATCTGTAGTTTTATGAGAGTGACTCACACATAATTGTGTGTCACACATAATTTCTTGATAAGTTGATACATCTATATTTCACTGTAGCCCAGCTACTGCACATAGTCAGGCAGCATGTTCTGGTTGTGGTGCAATAATTTAGCATCATGTTCATTATGTACATCGAGCTGCCTCATGCCACAGAAACAGGACATAGGCTCTGGTCCTGTGAGCATCCATGATCTCTGAACGTTTACTTACCTTATTCCTGGCACATCCAACCTCACATGTGACAAAACTTCAGATACTTGCATACACGTCACCCACTGTTTGCTCAACAAGAAAGGGTGCTAGAATGCAACTCCCCCGAAAAGCACAAACACTAATTCTTTAATTTCTACTTGAGTAATGACTAAGCACAAAGATAAAACTTAATTACTCAGCTGTTGAGTTGTTAGGTTTAGGCCTATTTTGTTATTTTTTAAATGCTAATTAGCCAATTGTCATATGCTAACACATTAAACTAAGAAAGTGAAGACGGTCAAGTACTATGTCTACTAAACATCCAGCTGCACTGTATCACATGCTCATAGACATCCATATGTTAGTATTGTCTCACTTTTTATAGAGCTCACTGAGTGCAGAAAGACTTCCTCCTCCTGTTTCCGCAAGGGCTACCCATGATTCCTGTGAATTCAGCTACAAAACTAAGAGACATAATATTAAGCTTCCCTCCCAGACATAATAAAGGTAAAGCAGCTTTATTTTCATTATACAATGAATTGTACAATTATATTGTGAGGTTAGAGTGGAGGGTTAGTCCTGAGTCACTGCGACTGAGCGTGCCACCACATTGGGCCAACCTAACATGCATGCAGGTCTTCTCGCTATGAGGCAGCAGTGCTAACCACTAAGCCACCATGCTGCCTTAAGTGAAGGGGTGGGGGGTGGTGGTGGCTTGAACTAGTCCTCCCAGGGATACCCCAATTTTTTATTTCTCTCTCTCCTGAGTTCCAGACAAGAACACAGATACTATTCTTTCAACTATATGCGCAGTAACAAGCAAAAGACAGGAAGACCTCACCCACCGCTAATTAGCTTAGCTCAAATACTGGTAGTCAATGGGAAGTGCTAGCCTGCCTCAGCTTAAAGTCATCAGATAAAAGTTCCAGCAATTCTAAACAGTCTTGTGTGCTTGTTGTGACTTTTTTATTACCATGTTATGTTTTTTTTTTTTTTTAAATCAAATTAGTACTTTATATAGTGCTCTCT
>JAQLOL010000016.1:937668-949800 GCA_029783665.1 Naso thynnoides | reverse complement strand
TAGCACTTCCCATTGACTACCAGTGTTTGAGCTAAGCTAATTAGCGGTGGGTGAGCTCTGCCCGTCTCTTCCTTGTTGCTGCACCAGACTTACATAAGAGACAAACTCCAGTTGGAATTTGATTCCCAATCAAGTTACACAGGTAAGAATTGCTTCACATTGTTAATTTGGACCTAAAAACTGTTGTGAAATGCAAAATAATAGAATTCAAATTCTGGAATTAATTGCGATTTAAATTTTTTGTAAAACCATTTGACAGCCACAGTTTTGATCTTTTCTTACAACTTTGCTCGTGTACTTTTGACTTTGGAGAGCTTCTATAAAAAAAATGTCTGTGCAAGTTCCAGCCAGAATTTCTGTGCCAGCAACCTGAGACAAGACAAAAACCACATACCTTAAATTTTTTTTTAATCTCCTTCTCCTCCCACAAGCATGAACGTACACATTGTCCTGCACTTTGTTTTGATGACTCAGCTGTCAAAACAAATACCTACTGAGAAAAATGCAGCTGCTAGCATCCGCTGGTAGCTTCAGCACTTGAAACAGCTTTAACACTTAACTGAAAATGTCAACATCTGTGGGTTTGGATGCTAAACGGTGTCCTTCTTATCCCTTAACAGCACTCGCACTAAAATGCTGTCTGTCTTTGGCGTGCCTGCACACTCTGAGGCAACAGGGCCCCTTTATGGAGCCTTTTTAAAGACCCACTGTCTTCCTCTAAAGAATACAAAGTTTTCAAAATAAACTTTACATAGTCTTAGATTTTCCACTGACCTCTGTGACCTTAAGAGTTGAGTTGAATTTCACTTCACGCACTCACCAAACTACTTATGTCATAACTTAAAGATGGTGCTTTGTAATAAAGCTAGAATACAGTATGAAAGTGAAAATCCCACAGTTCATCTGCGTGTCTGACGGGCTTTCATGTGTTTAAGCAGGAGAATCTGCAGGCAGGTAAAATGGGACGGCCAACTGAGGGGGAAACTTTCAATTGTTACATTTGAAAAGGGAATGAAAAACAAGTCTCATTTTCCTGTGGCTTTCCAAATATTACACCGCAGACAAAAACATGTCAGCAGCTTCAGTCTGAAGCCCCTCGGCTATCAAAAAGCCATACTAGCGGAACAATAATGGCACCTGCTATATTGCATTATAGTGCTGTGGTGTTTTCTGGGCCCAGTGGAACCAAGAACGGGAAAATGACAAAGTCCATCAGAATTCTTCAAGAAGAATCTGGCTTGCTATTTCACTGTAGTTAAAAGATTTAAACGATATGACTACATTACATAAAGCTTTAGAGCTATAATTAAGTGGACCCAATAAACTAGAGACAAAGAATGTTGTTTAGAATGACATTCAGTTTTTGTAACTGAGTCAACCTACACCCACTTACGATGGCTAACACAGGTATGTTCAGTTTGAATCATCCGAGAGCAAATTTATTGTCTTTAACTGCAAATGAATGTTGCACGAAAATTCTGCATTGTTCTTTATGTTTTCATTAAAAGTGATCTTTACAAACACGGATGATGAGCACAACAGCAGGTTAGTTCATTTAAATGCACTGCTGCTAATTAGTTCTTGATGCTGTACTAAAATTGCATTAAGATTTAAGACATTTGTGCCTTCATGGCACACAGAAAGAAGTACAAATAAATATAAACAATGCTATTTTAGTTTTTAGCATTTACAAATACAGAGAAACTAGTTGTCTCAAGTGTAGTGAAACGGCACCTCAGTGTTTTTTCTCAGAAAATGACAAAAAGTACTATTTCATGCGTGCAATGCACTTCACGTGGGGCGAGTATCTAGCGACCTAACTACCTTACTAAACCCCTAAACCTTTTTTTTAAGCTGAAAATCATGTTATTGAGTACTTAGTGGTATTTTTGACTGATTCAGATCTAAATCTTGACATGTAAGTGCAAAGTATTTGTATCTTATATATTAGGTTATAAATATGCAAAGCGACTGCCCTCTACTGGTTGAAACCTGCTATCTAATTTTGCTTTTGGCTGATCAGGAGGTGCGTGACGTGTCTGGTGGTCACTTTCATCACCATCCAAGCCCTGCACCCCGCCCCCCCCTGAAAAAACCCCCAACAGCTCACCATTCGAAAGACTGAGTGAAGGAGATCTTTTGTAGAAATTATTCTCTCAAAGTTCAACTCAGATTTGTTAAAGAAATAAAGGAATTAGCCTATTGGAGCCAAGTTTCACTTTCTCTTTGGTAGCAGCGCAACGCTGTGCAAGAGAAATGGGGGGATAAAAAGTTTGGTGAAGAGGAGCCTGCTTATTAAGTGAATGGTAGACACACGTGAAAGACTGAAATATGCTAACTCCTTCATCTGACTACAACTATGCAATTCTCCCAATCTGCTCACGGTAAAGCCAAGTGCTGCCCGAACATTTTTTTCATGTTCTAGATGCGTTTTTTTAGTTTCAGGGAGGATGCACATCAGCCAAAACTTCAGTTTAGTTACACCTACTATCACACATTGCTGAAAAAGTACAGTTTTCCTTCAAATTTCAGTCCATCACTTTAGAATACTGCTTCTCTGTTCCTTGTATTGTTGTGTTGGCCTGGACATGAACTTCAACAAACACAGCTGACTGTTTCTGAGTGGGAAATCAGTGAAGGATAATGATATTGTAATTGGGTGATTCAATGGGAAAATTCTTTGGTGTCCTTTGAACTGTGCTATTTGAACGGAACCGAGCAGCACCTGCAGTGACAGCCATCATGGTTAGAGAGGCAAATAAAAGTGCATCACTTTGGCTCTTCACACAGCTTCTCTGCAGACCTTTGATGAAGAACTCTGATGTGTGAAATAGGTGCAGTTCACCTTTAACCGCTGGTTAAGTATCACGACATAAATTCATGTAATGGTGACACATTAGAAAAGATGCCACATAAATAAATGCACCGTTCAACGCAGCAGAAACCTTTGGTTCTTTTCCCTGCAGTATCTTGTCTTAGTCGTGAGCTGCAGAAGGCAGGATTTTACGTGTTGCAGTGGGAAACCAGTGAGGGATCATGTCCTCATCACTGCACAAGTGACTCCTGTTGTTGTTTTCATGATGAACCTCTGTGTGACATCAGTGAGCTGCCAAACACTTGGCCTGAGCACAGTGTTTATCCCAGAGGAGTTATTGCAGGGATAGAGTTTTCCTCTCGTGACCATGTGAACCTGTCTGTTAGCCATGATGGTACACAATTTAACGCTGCATGCTTTCTCTTTTTCAGTTGTCAATTCATACATTTACCTGTCCATCCATGTTCAATACCTGCTATACAGTTCAGATACACTGAACAGTAACTTAAGAAGATTCTGCATACCAGTCTTAAGGCCTTTACACACCGGACGCATTTTTTTGTGCGATTAATTCACACATCATTAATATTTTTCGAACTGCCGATCGGGCATCAGTATTTTCACACGGAACGCGAAGACCACGCTGCAAAAAGACACCCGTTCATTTTTCGGATCAAAGCCCATTTTTTCGAGGATCAACCAATCACGATGGTTGTGTGGAACAAATTTCGTGTCTGTCTCTCACTGTAGAGCAGAGGTTTAAACTTGTTTCTGAGAGGAATCTCAGTCTCTAATGGACCAAAAACCCCTCACTATTAAAAACTAAGCATTTAAAGAGGACATACTTACTTTTGGGTCTTTGATTTTGGACTCCTATAGAGCAGCTCAACACAACTGACTCAACTCTAAAGTCTGTAGATCTTCAGAAAACTGTGACTCCGCCCTCTCTCTTCCTTGTAGTTTCTGCATTCTGTCAAATGATCTGTGTAGCTTCCTCCTCCTCCTCCCCCTTTTACTCACGCGCGCCTCCGCCCTCGGCTGTACTTACAACTCCTTTACTGACACAAAATAAACACAGCTATGACGCTGATAAAATGTTTTGTTAAAATTGTGTTGTTATGAGTTCACGTCACAGTTTTTCTATCCGTGTTTTTCTTTATCTGTGCGGTGTCGACCTGAGACCCAGCGAGGCGTAGCCAACCGAGTCTCACGTTGAGGCTAGAGTCCATTTATCCCTCTTTAGAGTGAGCTGTCAAAACTCTTTCAGAAAATCATATTCCCGTGTTTCTGTCGCCAATTCATGTCCCTGCTGGGGTGAATAGTTTTGATCTGAAAAATTTGCATCTGGACAATTCTCGTTTTCACGTCGTTTATTTGTGACACACTTGGTGTGTGAAGGCCTTTAGGTTAAGTTATTCAGGTTTCCTAGATCTATCCACTGAGTCTACACCATATAAATACACTTCGCCATTTAACAATGACTTCAGAGGTCAAAGTGTGAATCTCCAGATAAAATAAGCTCTATCTACATCCCATCATCACTTATAGTAACAAGTGCTAAAGCCCCAAACACCGCATTCCAGCGCTTGGTTACTGACTCATAAACTATGTATGATTCCTCCTTATCTGCCTCAGGCTTGCTTGTACTGCTCCAATAAATAGTTCATCACTTCACTTGCTGTTGTATTCCAGCCATTTATTTTCCTGCCTTTTACGAGAGAGTTGGTGACAGCGCTGCTGAGCGCTACCTTTGCCCAAGGACACAGCGTGACAATAAGATTAGGGAGCCTGGCAACAAAGTGAGTTGAATCTGTTGTTCGACTGTGTGTGCTGGTGAGTGTGACTGTGCGTGCTTCTATGTGCCTACCCCGTTGCCATGGCAGCGTGCGATGCAAGTCTCCAGCTCGGTAAAAGAGGCATTTTGGCATCGGCGGTCTCGGCACACCTGTGGCAACACAAGCAGAATGATCACATACTGTGTTAAAGATTACACTGCACACACACACACACACACACACACACTTGTACACACTTTGATCGGCCCTCTGCCAGTGCCCTTGGGCTTTAAAACAAGCTGGCAGCCTGCGGACACCAGGAAAGCAGCATTACCATCCTTTTTTAAATCATTTCCAAAATCACTACTTTTTATAAACTGGCTTTTACAACCTGTAATGATGTTTATGAAGCCTCTTTTACCAAACACATTTTCTTTCTACAGCTGCTTTAATCCTCTTTTTAAGAACCATTAACACTTACACTGGAGCAATGCTTTGGTTTATAACAAGTCTGAAACTCATGTAATTGCTATTTATGTGTGTTAGAGAGTGAAAAGTCAGACACACAGAGAGAACAAAGGATGCCTCACTGACACTGGGCTAGAGACTCTAATAGGATGGGAAAGGATGAAGCTCTTTGTTTTTGCATTTCAGCCGTGTGAAGAAGATGCAGAATGGAAAAGTTAAACTTACACTATAGAGTCTGTTGAGCAAACACCATCGATGTCGAAAACTCCTTCTTACTTCTCTCAGAACCTAAGCAATACATGTAAGTGGTTGACAGACACTGACTTTTGAAGGCTGAGGCTGATGAATTCTAAGCTAGCCAAACTCAAATAACAAAGACCTTGCTCGTTAGCTTACCAAGCTAAAACTGACATTGCTTACGCGCACTCTGAGTTTTCAATGCACTTTTGAGTTTGGCGTTTCCATCATCTGACAGGTCATAGTAACGATGAAGTTTGATCAAATATGTGGGAGGCTGCATTCAGACCGAATCAGGTGTTCTGGCGAAAATGCAGGTTTTCTCATTCAGTTTGAATAACACCTGTTCATATTGACTGTAATGGTCTGAGCTGCTGCGGCTGCCTGAAAAAAAAACAACAAACAACAACTTTTTGCTGCAGCTGGCTGTGACTGTGTTATGCTGCAGCAGTCAATCACATAAAAGGGGCCGTCTTCCAACGATCGACCACCATCCACGGATTGGAGGAGGAATAGAGGACACAACTTGAAGTCACACAGTGGGTCCTGTTATGTTAATTAAATGACACTCACACCCCCGGACAACCCAGTGGGGTGTTTCTGCGGACCACCGGATTTAGTCTGCATGCAGCCTTAAACACAAAGAGTAACTCGTGAAACTGAGACAGCGTCCTGTCTGCGGGGCAGCAGGTTTCTTTTGCCAAATGGATCAATAAAGCCAACGCCAAACCTACATTCATGTGCAACTCATACTCAATGGATAAAACTGTCTTATAAAAAGTTAACTTTTAGTTCAATATAAATCATCTCTGACAAACAATGACACAACTTTGACTTTGAGTAAAGAGCCTGCAAGCAAACTAGTTGACTAGTGGAGGTTGTGCAGCCATCGGCCAAGACCAGAGGTAAGTTCTGCTGATAACTTTAACTTATAAAATGTCCTATTGGCACTGATTATTCAGCCAAATCAATGAATTAGTTGACTTCTAATTTATTTATTCATTTGAAAGGATCCCCATTAGCTGAATGCTTGTGGCACCAGCTAGTCTTCCTGGAGTCCAAAAGCAGTGTATCGCATATCCATAACATCCAACTACTCAGTTACATTCAGTTGCATTGCATTCGGCATATCTGCACCTTCACCAAGAAATGATCATTATTTTCTTCAAAATTTATTTCTAACTCTCCACACTCAGTGACTGAGGAATCAGTCACACAGTAATCCCAGTAAGTAAGTATGTAATCAAACTATTTAAAGGCAAAACCAAAAAACGTAAAAACAACAACACTGAAATAAAACTCAAATTATAAGTACGGAAAGCAGGAAGAGGTGGAGGAGTGTGTGACAACGCAACTTTACAAACAAATGGACTCATACATAGAATTAAATTATTATTATAATTATAATAATAATAATAACAGTAGTAGTAGTAATAATTAGAAACACTTGACCGTACTCATACTTACTTATATATACTTACAATCATAGCTATGATGAGGGTTAGGGTTAACCCTACCCATAAACAACCACTGTAAGAGTGTTCATAATGTGTAATGATGCATTATAGAGACAGGCTTCATACAAAGTGTTATAAATAATGTCAATATTGGTAAGAATTTCTATGAAGCCTGTCTCTACAATGCATTATAACACATTATGAACACACTACGACCCACTTATAATGCATTATATGTGGAAACGGTTATGGTTAGGGTTGACCCTAACCTTCCCTTTGACTGTGATTATGCAGCACTATAGGTGCATTAAATGCATTTAAGTATGTTCCTATTACAGATGCACGCTTTGAGTGAAGTGTTTCCACAATACTTTCCCATTTATTTTCTTTTTCTGTAGCATTACATCATTGAGTGGCATTTACATTAACCTTGGTGTCAGCATTACTGTAGTAACTCCTGTCTGTTGTTGCTTTAGCATTGTTAGCGGAGGAATCAATTAAGTGTAGGTGTATGTGTGAATATGTGATTAGAAGCAGCAGCTTTGTGCTAGGCGTGCATTTATTGCTGAGAAAAGGCCCGTTCAATATGATGACTCAAAATTCATCATGCGGGATGGCAGACAATATTCCCTGCCACCTATTTATAATATATTACTCATGCAGTGCTATTCAGTCCCTGCAGCGCGGAGCGCACAATAGCTGAAATGGAATTCAAGTGGCTGGAATATGCCGCTGAGGGAAAGCAATATAGACAGACAGAGAAATAGAATTTACCAGTGGAATGGAGGACACTGCAAATACTACTCTGTGAATGTGTGAATTTTCATATTTATGTGTATTTCATATGCATCATTCAGACAATGTTTAGTATATTTTTGTGTGTGTGGTTCTGAAGGTGGGCTCAAGAATCTGACACAGAAATCAGTTTTAGAAAAATTTGACAGAACACCTGACTCTTCATGAGAGATTTACAGCTTCTTTACACCTTGCATCAAAATGTTTCATTGTTCCACATTACATGTAGATACAATTAAACCTGACCCTTTCTCCAGCTCCCTTTTTTGGTTCTTCTTCTTGGTCTTCCTCCTTATACACTTTTTCCTTTTGTGCAAGTCCAAAATAACAAACAAAACAAAAACAGAAATGACAGTAATGGTAAGGTGTGAAGTTTTGTTTGCTATTTTCAAACGCAGAAAGAAGCTGCCTTCAACTAGAATGTTGAAGACAAAAGCAGAGAGAATGCTGTTTAATGCAGCTGCTTCTACAGAAGCTGTCAGTGTCGCCACTGTCCAGAAGACGATCTGTATGCAGAACGCACTGGAGGCTGGCGGGAAAGGATCGTGATGGATACCTTTTATGGAAAAAAATGGGTTGTCAAACGTACATGTGCACCAGAAAACTTTTTGCGGAAGGCTTCGCCACAAAAACAGCCATGAAAAAATGACACATACTTGCGCTCATCCGTACAGTTTGAGAAAAGGGTCAATGTGGCCACTTGGTACGTAGCAACAGACTGGTGTTTATTTTTAAAGTTTTCCACCCACGTTGCTGCTACGTCACTGATCACCTCCAGAGGTGGTTTGGCTGAGTGAGTCAAAATTTGTCCTCAATGTGCATTTTCGCCTGAACTATCATGTGGTCAAGCATACCACAAATAACTGTATGAGAAAAAAGTGATGTTCTTTCTGCACATACACATCCACTGAGAGACAGAGAAAAGGTGAAGTCTAAGCTTGTACATTAACAATCTGAGGGCCATATACATGCTCCAAAGCTGCTTTTTTAGAGCTTTTTTGAAAAACGCTGCCTGCTGCTGCTGAAAGCGACATTGCTGAGAGTTAAAGACTGAAACAAAACATTCAAGCTGGCAAAACAAAAATAATAACCTAAACAAGCCTAAAAACTTTAGTAGGGCTCAGAGGAACTGGTGATAGTTCATCACTACAATTAAAACCTTTCACCTCACATGTGTTCTTAATCTCTTAAGACAAAATGCATTGAAGCAGTTTGAAATAACATAACTGAAATTTAAATACTGTTGTTATCCTAACACCCTATAGGCAGAAAAATGTGTAAAAATATTCATTATCTGTGTCGTAATAACCAGTTCAGTCAGGACCACTATGGTCCTAAGACAAAATTTATATTTCCATTTTCAGCAGGTTAAATTAGGCGATATGGCTCTGATCTGGAAAGGCCGAGGCAAGGAGAGCAGCAGATGTGTGTAATAAGCTTCTTCTTTCTCTTCTTGAGCTGTTTTTTGGTGCACATGCACTGTGCCACCTACTTTTGTTATGTATTTGACTCTAAAATTACTCAAAGTGCTAATCTGAGTCTAACAACAGCAAGCTGCTACACCCCACCAAGCATACCATCACCTTCATTCGAGCAGGTGAGAAGACCCAGCCCCCAAAGAAGATCCAGGAAGGCCTGCTTGCATCAGCAAGGGACTGGCAACTACTGGTCGACCTGGGGAAGCAGTTGAGATTCCCAGACATCACTGCAACAACAACAACATTGCGGCCAGACTTGGTCCTGATGTCTGGAGCAAGCAAGCAGGTGGTGCTGATGGAGCTAACTGCACCCTGGGAAGATCGGATGGAGGAAGCTCAGGAACGGAAGAAGGCCAAGTATGCTGACCTGGTGGCAGAGCGTCGGAGGAATGGGTGGAAGGCCTGCTGCGAGCCCATTGAAGTGGGTTGCAGGGGGTTTGCAGGGCAGTCTCTACATCGGGTCCTGGGACTCCTAGGGATCTGCTGAACTGCACAGACAAAGAGCCATGAAGAACATCATGAAAGCTGCAGAAAGGGCTTCCCGCTGGCTCTGGTTGAGGAGGGGGGACGTGTGGCGTAGTGCGCTACCTGCACACTAGTCGGGGCCTGATCACCCCCGGCTGGGTCACCAAGGCGAGGGTGTCTGACGTAAGACCCGAAACACCCCATGATCCCGGTTACATCACTGAAGATGTGTCCAGGTTGCACCACTAGGTGTATCTCAGTACTAACCTAGCATGGCAGTGCCATTTACTTCCAGGAAAAGGCTGGACGACAACCTCGAAATCATGGTGACAACTGGAGAGACAGTGGACAGCTCAGAGAGACGGCACTCAGGGCAGGGAGGGTTAGCAACCCAAGCTGTGGCTCTCGAAAGGGAGCACCCAACATAGGCTATGAAGAACCCTAAGAAGATATACCCCCAGGGGCGCCCGAGGGGGGGAGAATGAGCTCCCTGAGCGGATGGATATTCTGGTAACGACTAATGTGAACGTTCAATCGACTACAAGTGCAGTCTGCAGATGTGGCGAGGTCTGCAAAAACCCAACAGGTCTGAAGATTCACTACACCAAGATAGGCTGCACGAGGAAGCTAGTGGTGCAACGCACAGTGCCAGTACCAGATACAGCACCTGGTAAAACGGAGGAGGATACAGGCCCGGATAAACCCCACAGTGCCAAGAACCTCCAAGCACCACAAGCTACACCCCAGAGTAGACCATCAGAGCAACAAAGAGTCAGAGTGGCTCCTGTTTGATGTAGATGTGGACGTGGCCCTTGAAGTAACAGCCAAGGGGGCTGTCAACCAGAGGCTCAGGACAATGAGCAGCTTTATAATGAGCATCACATCAGACAGGTTTGGCATTAAGGAACAACGTGCCACCAAGACTACCACTACAGCACCTATTCCAAACCAACGTGAAGCAAAGATCACCCAACTCAGACAAGAGCTACGGACACTCAGGAGCCAGTTCAAGAAAGCAAGTGAGCAAGAGAAGGCAGCCCTGGCGGAAATCAGAGGTGTGGTGCGGGGAAGGCTAACCACTCTTCGGCGCGCTGAGTGGCACAGGAAGAGGGGTAAGGAGAGGGCCCACAAGCGCAGTGCCTTCATTGCCAACTCGTTTGGGTTCACAAAGAAACTGCTGGGAGAGAAACGCAGTGGTCAACTCACATGTCCAGAGGACGTCATCAATCGCCCCCTCAATAACACCTACAGCGACGGCATGAGAGAGCAAGCCCTTGGCCACTGCACAGCTCTAATATATCCACCTGAACCCAGCACCCTGTTCAACGTCAACGAACCCACCCTCAAGGAAGTCAGAGAGGTCATCAAATCTGCCAGAACTGCATCAGCACCAGGACCTAGTGGAGTGCCGTACAAGGTCTTCAAGAACTGCCCCAGGCTTTTGGAACACCTTTGGAAGATCTACAGAGTCATCTGGAGGAAAGGGAAGGAACCTCAGCAGTGGAGATTCCCAGAGGGCGTGTGGATTCCTAAGGAAGAGAATGCTAGCAACATCGAGCAGTTCAGGATAATCTCTCTCCTTAGTGTGGAATGCAAGACCTTCTTCAAGATTGTTGCCAATCGCCTCATGGGATTTCTCTTGAAGAACACCTACATTGACTCAGTGCAGAAGGGAGGAGTTCTAGGCATCCCAGGATGTATCGAACATACAGAGGTGGTGACACAACTGATCCGAGAAGCACGGGAAAGCAAAGGGGACCTGGCTGTGCTGTGGCTCGACCTTGCCAACGCTTATGGATCAATACCTCACAAACTGGTGGAGCTGGCCCTGAGCAGATACCACGTCCCAGAGAAGATACGGAATCTCATCCTCGACTACTATAACAACTCTAGTCTGAGGGTGTCCTCCAGGACCTCAACATCAGAGTGGCATCGTCTAGAGAAGGGCATCATCACTGGCTGCACGATCTCTGTGTCCCTGTTTGCACTTGCCATGAATATGCTTGTGAAGTCAGCAGAAGTCCAGTGCAGAGGTCCATTGTCCAGATCTGGCACCCGTCAACCCCCGATTAGAGCATTTATGGACGATCTCACGGTAACCACAACATCAGTGCCCAGATGCAGATGGCTTCTCCAAGGTCTTGAACGGCTCATTACATGGGCAAGAATGAGCTTCAAGCCTGCGAAGTCCAGGTCCTTGGTCTTGAAGAAAAGAAAAGTGACTGACCGGTTCTGCTTCACCCTCGGAGACACTCAGATCCCATTAGTGTAAGAAAAGCCAATGAAGAGCCTGGGCAAGCTCTTCACTGGCAACCTGAAGGACACCGCCGCACGGCAAGGCACCAGCGATGACCTTGACATGTGGCTCCCGGCTGGGGACAAGTCGGGGCTTCCTGGGAAGTTTAAGGTCTGGATGTACCAGCATGGCATCCTGCCTCTTCTCCTCTGGCAGCTGCTAGTCTATGAAGTCCCAATTACCATCGTGGAGGGCTTTGAGAGGAAGATCAGCCAGCTCCTTCACAGGTGGCTGGGCCTGCCACGGAGCTTAAGCAGTATTGCACTCTCCGGGCACAACACCAAGCTACAGCTTCCGTTCAGCAGTCTGGCAGAGGAGTTCAAGGTCACCCGAGCCAGAGAAGTCC
>JAQLOL010000016.1:864753-879630 GCA_029783665.1 Naso thynnoides | reverse complement strand
CTTCGCGTCTCGCCTCACTCTTCAGCATGAAGTCTTCTGGAAATGGATGTGGGTGGCTGGATGAATGCTGATATGAGAAAATGAGGGCTCTTGCTGCAACTTTGGTATTTTATCTTTGCTGAAAAGCTTCTGTGTTTACCTTTTTAATATTCACCTGGAGCCAGGCGCCATAAACAGGGCGCCTCCAAAGCCATTTAGAAATAAAAAGCCTGTTAGGAGAACCAAGTGTGAGCAGTCGACAGGGCATCGTGCGTTAAGGCTAATATGAAAATATCTGTGCTGTCCTTTGGCCTGTTCACTCTGTTTTACTCTGTCCCAACACACATCTCTGCTTTTGCCTTGAACAAATGTACGGATCAGTAATGTGAACTTCATAACCACCTGCTACCAAAACCCCAAACAAGTCTTCCATTTACTTTACAGTATGCTTCGTCTGATGTGAAAACTTGTACCGTGTAGACTGCCCCTCAATCTCCTTTTAGCTCTGATTTGGTGTCCGTCAGCTCCTAAGAAAACATCTGGCTCTTACGCTGTTAAATGCTCCACAATGTTCGCCTGCAGGTGCCTGTGTGCTGCTAAGCAGGAAGAGGACAGTGAGTAAAGTAGGTGACTTGTGTTCTGGCTTTGACTTTGGATGTTCATGACTTCGAGCAACTGCTTCCTCGTTTCATGCAGTAATGTGATGTCTTGTGACGGCAGAGCAGTAAATTAAAACAGTTGCTAGTAAGAGGCAGAAGAAAAAAACACTAAATACAAAAAAAAAAAATCTCTTTCCTACTGTAAATCGACAATTTTTAGACATCTACATGGTGTCTTTGTTGAGAAATCATGAGTTTAGTACAGTTTATCTGTGGTCTGTAATACAGAGATGACCTACAAGATTTAGACAAACTGCCTCTCAGGTTCAAGGTTTCAAGGAAACAGTTGCCAGATAAAACTGTATTTTCATTCTGAAGTTTTCTCCACAAGCGCTGAATACAAACCAAAAGAAAAGAGCCGAGGTGCTGCATTTCAAAAAAGAAAGAGATGAAAGGATACTGTGACAAAGCACATGAAAAATGCAAAATTGTGGCCTGAGATCCTGGACAGGCGAAGATGGTTCGGCTGCCCATCCGTTCCTTCCACCTGCAGCTTCCCTCCGCTGGTGAGCCCGTCCGCTTTGATTTCTAATTGAGTCGCCGCAGGGCTGTAAAGAGGGATTCAGAGGGGAGCTGAGGCCCCTGGGGGATTTGATCTTGCATGAGGTAAAGGGCGCTGGCGTGGTTAAATAGTCAGCTGAGCCCTTATCAGACAGCGGCAGGCTCGATTTCTAGGTGCTGACTCCGTGGCACGGAGAGGTGGCCTGCAGATTGCCTTTGGGGCCGACAGGAAGTTCATCTCCATCTCTATCCCCGTCACTTTGCACCATGTTCATACTGATGGCACACACAAGCCTCAGCGCACTAACTACTCAACGTCCAGCAGGCACTGACCAGCAGTTCTACCCTTCTACTTACACTCAAAGCCCAGACTGGGTTACACATTCACACTCCGGTGGACTCTGAAGACACAAGGAGGATAAAAAATAAACTTTTTTTAATTTTGACATGCAGCCAACACACTCGGGCACATTACAGCACCGTCAGAGTGACTTTGTGGCTGTATATTATGTTTACTTGATGACAGAAGCAGTTTTGTTTTAACACTTGTGGTTTTACTCACCACCCGTCAAGTTGCTCATCTGCATTGGATTTAAAACTGCAGTTTGTGGTTTTTATACAGCTGAGTTTTGGCAAAGACTTCACGTCACGATACGTCGCGATATGCTGCATGATGTGATATACTGAGATATTTCACATATTCACTGAAAATGTAAAAACATCTGAAATACAAGTTGCTGTGTACGATTCTGGTATTAATACTTCACATCATATTATATTGATAATTCAGCGGACAAACTGAGTCAAAACAATTTCATTCAAACATTTCTGTTCAATTTCTTTCGGTATTGGCAAATTACCAAATATGGGCATAGCTGCCATAACATCAAAACTAAAAATGCCATTAAATGCTCTCTTGCACTTTACTGGACAGGACACACTGAAACAGAGGTTGTCGTTCACGTGTTCATGTTAAAACATGAGGGTTTTTTTTTTTAAGCTGGAAATCCCTGCAGTTATCATGAAAATAAATACTGCAATATATTGCTGTGTCAATTTTTTTGGCACAGCTCTAGTTTTTCATATATGAACTTAATTACATTCAAACCTTTGTCAAAGAAAAAGTACATTTCTTTGTATCTCTTTATATTTATGGGTGGCCGAGTTTTGAATTCTTAATTCTGAGGCCACTTTCCGACAGTGGCTTTTAAAAACATGGCTGACTTTTAGGCTTAAGGGTGTTGACATTTACATTAGGTGAACATATTGTCTAGAAATCAGCTCCTTTATGCAGTTTTCCACAATTTTTGTGAAAATGTTGCAAGATGACACACAGGAAACAAAAGAAGGGCGGCATCATTATTCTTATTAAAACTGCGATCTTGATTCGTGCCTACACGTAATCTCATGTTTCCATGATAATTCTGCCTCATGTGCGTTAGAAAAGAGATTCCCTTCAACAAACAGAGCATTCATTATTTCTCACTAAACAGAATCGGCGAACATGACAAATTTCGTACAGGAAGTGGGGGGACAACGATACTGTAAATGTATTTTACATGAAAAAGTTTTTGTATGCACAACAAAAATGTGTCAGAGTAGAGAAACCACTTAGCAAGCAAATGGGAAACTTGTAGAGCCACCGAAACGTTACAAAAAATGGAGTGACGGCGGTGAAATAGACAACTCAAGCTCTTCTGACTCATATTTGTGAGACGTCATTCTCACAGTCACCCATCACTCGAATCCTTCCAAACTGGCGATCTGCTGCAAGATGTCCAGCATCGTCCTCTGCTCTGTCAGTGCTCCAGACTTGAACCAGCGCTGCGCTCAAACTTTCAATCCCTGCACCATCCACCTGCAAGCTCCGACTGAAGGATTTAGAATATATGTCATCACGTCTCAACATCTGCATATAAAGTAAAGTTGCCAGCAATGATAAGATCGGAGCTTAGACGTCAAAATCAAAGAATGTTCTACTGCTGCAAGCATCACAAGCACAAGATGTCTGACTGGACAAGATCAATGGTGCGTTCCAGGTGATCTCACAAGTCAGAATTTTAGAGTTCATAGTCAGATACGTCATTGTGAACGCCTCCTTAAGTCAGAACTCCAACGCAGAAACTCTGAGAAACTTCAGCAACTCTGAGCCCAAATCCAAAATGGCGGCATTTACAAAGAAATAGCTGAATGTTACGATGTTAATTAGCCAATAAGTTCTGTTTTTGTGTCGTTAAACGAGTCAAACCTACAGTATTGTGCAGCTTCTATGTGTGGACATATTGTTATTTTGCTTTCAAGCAAAAACTCTCAGTGTCTTATTATTGGCTGGTAGCTAACAGTGCTAACAACAACAGCTAATGGCTCCTCATATATGGAATGGGGTGAAATCAGATTGGACGTCACTCCCAGCTCCGAGTTCAGAGGTACATGGAACAAACCATGAGCGTGTACTTCAGATTGTAGGAGGACACAGTGGTACTTTGAGCTAAATGCTAATGCTAGCATTGTTATGTTGCAAGCTCAGTGTTTACCATCTTAGTGTCCGTAGTCTGAACATGCTAATGAGCACTGAATACAAAACACAGCCAAGGCTTTGGGGTTGGCACGATTTTATAGGGTTTGGCTATGAACACAAATATTGGACAAATGTAAATTCTGCCATGGTGGTCGCACAAGATGAAAGGTCAGGGGATTTGAGTGTTTTAATTTTTAAAATCCTCTGGAGACCCTGAATGTCAGTCGCAAATGTCACAGCAGTCCATTCAATATTTGCTGAGATATATTATTAAAAACCAAAAATGTCAACCTCATGGTGGCACTGAAAGGTCAGGGATCACCACATTTAGTAGGATTCATTACAAAATAAATGCCTTCCTCATCCTCTCATTGATTATAACCGCACCCGATTTTTTTATGCTGTTAAGTCTTTGCTCAATTGTCTGCTAAAAGTGGGGGACTGAAGAAAATCTGAAGCTATATGAAAATGATGTAAATGCTTAAATGAAAGCTGAGAGTCATCACATCCACCACACAGTCATTGTTCATTTCTTATCCATTGTGCTGGAGTGTAAGCCAGCACAACTGGAAATATGCGTCTGTCCAAATACTTGCTTGTCTGATTTCTGGCAATGTGACCTCAGTCTCAACAGTCACAGTGGAATTTATGCATTATTATACAAATCTGGGTCTGCATGCTTTGTCTGCGATATGGGCCATTACAACCAAGTGTCTTTCCAAGAACATTATCCAGAAAGATGCTGACAGCAGTATTTAAAGTCCCCCTCAGCAGACTGAAACTCTGTTTGAATTCTGATTCTAAGAATCTTCCAAGAAACAAAACCAACCACTCGCAGATTCTCGATCTCCAATCCAAGGATCCCAGAAGTAGCCGTTACTGCAGCACAGAGTGTAAGTACAGGCTCTCTTTCATCCCCATATTCATTTTCAGAAGACTAACTGCACACTAAATGACACCATATGTCATACAAAAATATCTTCCACTGTATCTGTGTACTTGTTCAAGAGCGTTGACACTTTCATTGACTCTCAGGCCACATTTAGGCAAAAGCAGCCCTGCTAAAAACGCTGCAGCATGCATGTCAGGCCAGCAGATGGCAGCGTAACTTTTAATGACATACCATAAGAGCTGCCCAAGTTGTTTACCTCCTGTTGCTGCTAAGTCTTAACAACGGTAAACAATATTAACACATGACGCCCCACCGTGCGCTGTGCAAATGGTGTGAAATGGTATACACTTCCTGCCTTCTGAGTGGGCGGAGTCATGTCCCCCATGGAGACAGTTAGGAAGCACCATCCCTCCACCTCGGGAAGTCTTATAACGCCGTGTGAATGGATTTTGCATCACATGGTCTCTGTTTGATGTAAGTTTTTTAACTTTCAATTCATGGTTTCACCTCTAAGACCATTTAAATGTCCGTTTATGTCCGTTGTGAAGCAAGACGGGAAGCAGCGGTTCACAGATCTCACGAGAATGTGTTGCTGAGACAGAGACAGGTCTCCAACAAAGTGAAATTTCTGCTGAAATGTGTGTCTGAAAAATGACATTTTGTGTCAGAATGTTCAGAAGATATGTGTCTGTGAAAAATGGGTCCAAAATGTATCTTGGTGACGATGGGGCGAAAGAACTGGTCATAAAATGTGATCACGTTCATTTCTCCCGTAAGAATAAATGGACCAAAGAGTGCTTCCTGTCTCCTAAAAGGGCGGGGCCGTGGTGACACCCATGTGACACTGATACAGGAAATGAACGGTCAGTGAGATGTTTGGCTTGCTTTTAAGTGTCTCTGGCCTTAAGCTGCTACAAATGAAAGAAATCCAGCTGTAGTTTAACCTCTAAAATGATTCCACAAACACTTAAGTTCACCTCCACAGACTGTCGTCATATTCCACCTGCTTTGGGTGCACTGTGGAGCGTTTAATCAGAGTTTGGTAGAGGCTACTGTGGGATGCATTGACTAGCACTAGCATTAGCATTAGCTTAGACACCGTTTTCACAGGCTCTCACACAGCCGGACAGAAGGATGGGTTTTTAATAGATTACACTTTGGAACCAAAAGTTTGACATTTCAGGATGCCAGCTTGCTGTTGTCGTATAAAAGAGATACTGAACTGCAACAAGAGTTTACCGTTTGATGCAAAAACCTGCGCTGTGTAAACTGCCTTCAGGATTTATGCACAGACAAGCACACAGCAGAGAGCAGAGTTGTTACTCCTTTTAAAAATAGTTGGATTTGCATGAAAAAAGAGATTACACTTCTCCATTATCAGGTCCTCTTTGACCTCGTGATGGTTGTTGTGGTTCTCTGCTACATTTTGGCTTCCCTGTCCTCATGATATAATCTGATTTGCTGTGGCACTTGGCCCAGAAAATGGTTATTAAAGCCATTGTGTTTGAATTTACTACATTAGGTGGTTTGAAAAGCAGCAGTTTATCATAAATGGGTCTTTGGTGAAAACCAGGGACCCATTTCACTGCACACGTATCAGTACTTTTGGTAATTAATTAGTAATTCTTACACATGCAAATGAAGTGATTTGCATTAAAAGTCAGAGACCTCACCCTTTTTTCCCCTCTTTTTTCTAACTATTAGCAACTGTGTAGAGTTTTCAGAATGATTTTGTGTATTTTTCTAACCTTCAAAATGGGAATGAATGCCTTTTCAAAGCTTGCCTGAGGTAAACTGCAAACAGCTCTCGAACCATTTGGAGAACAGAGATGGTTTTGGTCTCTTTTGAAAGGTAACATTCTGAAAAACTTAATATTTTCCCCTCACCATCAGAATCACACAAGTGCTACTGGCATTAAGTAATAGAAATCTGAACACACTAATATAACTTTTTTTCAAATTTATGCTTGAACTTTGCCATGCAAACAGATGCATATAAATGTATCAAGATGGGATTAATTAGGTAGGAAACACAATGGTACCACAGCATGAAGCCATACTATACAGGCCAAAATCAATAAAAAACTGATAACACAAAATGAACATTTATATGTTCACTTAAAGGTATTTCTACGCAATTCCCCAAAAAGAACAAATACATATATTTATATCCAGACCTTATTGAGTCACCTACATTTTGCTACATATTTTAGTCATTTCAAGCCCTGTGTTTGTTTCAATAAACTCAAAAATTAACAACACAGGTTAAATTATCATGAGCAAAACATTAGTGTTTGAGCAGAGCTGGATGACAGAATGCACATTGCTTTAAATTAAATTATCAGTGGGGTGAGCAAAGAACTTTACCCACAATCCAGTTCTGCTTCTCATGCTTTAAGTCGAGAAAATATGAAACTACAAAATGGTCAAGTAATATTCAACAATCTATATACAAATATTCAACTGGCCAGCTGGACTCCGGTCAGCGCCGGCAAAGCTGCACTGTGATTGGTCAGTTTATGTTAGCTGGCACGGCTGAAGGGGTCATTCCTCTTCCTTAAAAAGCAAAAGATTCAAAGGTGCCAGTTCCTCAAATACGAATATTTTCTGACTTTGTTTGTCTTTGGTGACAACAAACTGAACCTCTCTGGGTTTCAGACCGTTGGTCGCTCCAAACAATGATGTTGCTTCGGGTTTTGGGCATTTTTGACAAACGTAAGCAAACAATTAATCAATTTAATTAGAGAAATTAACCAGCAGATTAAAAGGTAATGGAAGTAATCACTGTTTGCAGCCCTGTGTGGATGTAGAGTAAATGATCATTGCTTGTTGATGCTTTTCTGCCTCTGGCCACGAAGGAGTACAAAGACTTAGTCATCTCCAGGGGAGGGAGAGGGGGTGGGGAGGTGGGGGGGGTCGGCTGTCAGACAGCATAAACACAAACTTATGGATACCATCTCCAGATGCAATAGCTACGGTACGTTAGACGTTTGGATGTGGACGTTGCCCACTGTCTGTTCTTCATCATCCACACATCAGGCTGCTCACAGAGGAGCCGCGTGCTATTCATTTACATGACATCAGTGAGAGGCGGACAAAAGAAAGCCGTGGTTTTGTGCTCGTGTGTCCCCTCCACCCGCTCTGGTGTGTCTGCATGCTGCATGCATCATTCTTTAATGCTAATAGCCTGTTTGGGTTTTCTCGGTCTGCCCGGACCTTATGAGACTTCAAGCCGAACCCCAGATTGTTACGGCCCTTCTTTATTCGCCTTCGCTCAGTCTCGCTTTCTGCTCGTCATGTTATTATTCAGGGTGAGGCGGGGGGTGGCACACTGTTAGCACTTTCATTATTTTACTGCTGTTTTGTATAGATTTTTGCAAAGCAGTCTGAAAAAAGTAGGTCAGGTCAGGCAACTTTAATATTAACACTCATACTAAATCACGCTCTGAGGCTGGGGGGGGTGAGCGTTACACTTTGGAGAAGGTCAAATGTTAAAAAGTTACAACCTCAAATTCGCAGGAAAGAACATGATGCACAGCAATCTTCAGCACTGAAGGTTAGATTTTTATTGCCAGTGTTTTATTCTTGTGCTGTAACCTTGTTTTTCTTTTCCCTGGCTGGTCGCAAACGTCCCCATGTCTAACTTTTACACATAAACACTGGGCCTCTTCAGAAAGAGAACGAAAATAAAAAGATGAGGAGAAGAAAAAAAGGAGGGTGGGTTGAAATTGGAGACAAAAAAAAGGGGGGAAAGTGTGAGGACGAAGAGGGAAATAGAAGACAGAGACGTAACAGCAGCAAGATCCGACCTGTACAACATGAGAGGAGGGAAAACCGAAGGAGGAGAGAAAGAGAGAGGGAGGACATTTCTTGGCTCGCACGCCTCCTCTCCTCGTGTGCTGGCCATTTTAATGAGAGCCACATTTAGGTCAGCGGTGGTTGGCTTTTCCCCCCTCTTTCTCCTCTCCTTTCTCTCTTCTTCGTCTCCCTCCCCACCCCCATCTCCTGAGAGACGGATTAAAAAAACAGCAGAGTGTAGTTTGGCTACGAAATTGGCTCCGAAAAAAAAACAGAAGAAGAAGCAGCATTGTTCGAGTCAAAGTTGGATTCTTAGTGGTTTTAATTCTCCTGGAAGTGTTCGTTTTCTTGCTGTGCGTGTGTGTGAATGTGTGTGCGTGTGCGGTGAGGGTCAGAATCACTATCATTCCTCTCCACAAAAAGCACACTTGTAAAAAGAAGACACTCTTGTGCCCACTTGAGAAAATTCTCAGTGGTTTAACCTATACTTATGTAGCAGGCAGACAAAGGAAGAGCAAAGACACACGCGGAACAAAGGACACACAACTGTTCTCAGGCATCCACACATTCTTCTAGTTTTTTCTCTACCGTGGATTGGAAAGCAAGCGAGAGAGTGTGAGGTGAGGCGGTGAGCCTGGGCAAAAATTGGGCAAATCCACTCTGCCACTTGGCCAATGCCCCACCAATAATAGATGAGCATGGGCGGGAAGGGGACTTGTGGAGAGCTTCCTGATTGGAGAAGTGCGCTTTAAAAGGTCTTCTGCTGCACGGCTGAGGGAGAGCGCGCAGGCTGGTGGGGAGAAAACTAAAGGGAAGAGGGATGATTAAAAAGAGGGCCTCCTCGTTTGATTTTTTTGAAATACATCAAGTATGTGATCAGTTACCAGAAAAATCCAAGATCTCTACAAAGCCTGTATTAGAACATTACAGCTGGGAAACCAAAGCCTTGCTGAGCCACAGCGACCTGGTTAATACAGACGTTACATTATTATTCGACTCAGAAAGACAGAATTTCACTGAAAAGCGTGTGTGTGATACAGCTGCTGTGTGTTGCAATGAAGAACCACTCCAGAAACTCTTCCTGTAATCATGACAACAGACCAGAGCCTCAATTATCCAACTATAGCAGACTTCAGCGGTAAAACCTGTTAAAAGGGTATGTGTGCTATTTTTGACCTTTGACCCTACTTGTGAGCTGTTTCTCATAGACTTGGATAATACAGACAATAATTTCACTGATCGCTCCAGTATTGAGCTTTCTACAACTTTCCTGCCAGCTCTCGCTGCGTTAAAATGGTCAAACTTTGGGTAATCATAAATGTTTGGAAAAACACAGATAAATGTATTTTTGAGACGCTGAAGCTCATAGTGTACCCCTCGTCTCAGTCTGCTTCCTGTGAGCTGTATCACCTGCCAAGGCTTGGACAGAAGCACTGTCACCATGACATCAGACGTGGGACAGCGGGAGCTTCCTGCTTCTCACTGCAGAGGAGGACGCTCCGGTTACGTTAGCTTGTCCACTTTCTCCTGAGCCTCTGGAAATGGGGAAATTATGTACTGAAATGTGTGAAATTCCTAAATGTTAAAGGAACTCTATCAATTGGAGCGTTAACATTGGTAGAAAAGTTGTCACGACGACTTATCTGTTCGAATCGATGCATCGTAGCAGCTCACGCCGCGGCGACGGCGTCCTCCCTTGGCAGCAACAGCAGGAAGCTCCCGCTGTACCGCGTCTACTCACAGCGATAACGTTTCTGTCCAAGTCATGGCAAGTGACACAGTTAACAGGAGAGCAGACTGAGACCAGGAATATGCCATGAGTGTCCTCACGTCAGAAACACGTTTTCTTTTTTCCATTGCCCCATGTGCGTCCATTATAGCGCAGCGAGAGCAAATCGTAGAAAGCTCGACACGGGACCGATCAGTGAGGTATTGTCTGAATGTTCACACGCCACAAACAGGGTTTGACAGACTTAAATTTCTAAAGTCATAATGTGTAGTGAAAATAATTCCCTTTAAGCACAATGTGAGCTGTATTAAAATAGACAAATTACATTTTCGCGACAGCAAGTGGAGCAGATATCCGTTTGATGTCGCCTGAGATCATGTTCAGGACAACGTGACCCTGTAACAGATAATAAGGTGACTCACAGATCAAGGATGGAAAGCTGGAAGATACAGTTCTGCATCCGGCTCTGTTTTTCCAGAGCCTCTCAACATTTAGTAAGGATCCGTCATTGAACAGCAGCTCCGTCGCCGCTCTGCTTCACCACAACACTCACAAAGCCGCTGAAGACTCTCAGGCTAACTCCGTGAATTAAAGGTTTAGAGACAGCAGCTCAAGGACACGTAGTCATTAAAAGATGGCTTTGTTGAGTTTTATTTGTCTTTTGGACTTTGAATGAGGTGTTAGCTTATTAGCTAATCTTATCGGAAAGTTGAACTTAGAATGTATTCGGATGTATTTTTCTATTTAATAACGGAAACATGAGTTTGTGAGTTTAGTCTTCTTAATTGGAATAAAACTGTAGGGAGATCTCTGCATGCATGGAAAGTCTCTCCTTTTTCCAGGACAATTAAACAGAACAGGACATGTGGGCCTGTTTCTTTAATCAAAAGTTTGCTGCAGACTGTGGATATTTTTTGAATAGTTTAGCATGAACTAACTCTGAATGCTGACTAAACTAATCAAACTAGAACATAAAGAACATCTGTAGCACCTGCTGAAGAAACTGGCTTGTCTTCACAATTTTTTCTGCATGTCTTGTTCTGTCTATTAAATCATCTGGTGTCCTTCTGTTCTCTCAGTTTGATGTTTTATGCTAATTTCCTGCAGGCTCTCATTTTCAAACCAGCCAGCCGGAGAAACGAACAAGTCTAATGGCAACAAGAGCTGCGCTAAAAGCGGTATGGGGCATGAAAAAATAGCAATGCGTGGAAATCTGAAGATAAATGGGCAATGAAAGAAAAAAAGGAGACATTGAAAAGAGTGAAAAGGCCTGATTCAGAGAGGAATACACAGAACCACACTAACATAAATGCAGAACAACCCACACAGAGCGACATGGAACACAGAGTACTTAGGAGACAGAGACATCCGAGTGGAAAGAGGACCAGTAACGTGTGTGGATGTGATGTGGAGTCTAATTGCCCTGTAATGGAGGCAGGTGTTGTGTGCTAATTAAACACACATGACCGCCCCTCAAGCGCACACACACACACACACACACACGCACACACACAAACACACACAGGCCAGGCCTTTGTCAAACAGCTAAATGAGGGAAACTCAAATCGGTGTTTGGCTGCACTGCTTTGGCCCTGAAGTGTCAAATAGGCCTGACTGTGTTAACACTGGGGATAAAAGGGATGAGTCATGACCGTGTGTGTGTGTGTGTGTGTGTGTGCGTGTGTGAGAGAGAGAGAGAGAGAGAGAGAGAGAGAGAGACTTGTAAGAAGCTTCAGTGGCCTGGTTTCCATCTCAATTTGAAGCAAATCTTTTGAAAGTTTGCGAATAAAAAGAAAAAAAAGAAATGCGACTTAGTTGTGTTTCCATCTCGTGGCTGGAGTGGTGTGACAGTCAGAGTCTAGTACATCAGGTAATCCTGCAATGCCAGGTAACGCCACTGGGCGTCTCTCTGTTAGGGCTGGGTGTTGGGAAGAACCTCTCGATACAAAACACACCATGATACATGCGGCACAATTCGATTACGTCATGACACACTGCAATACGATGCATATTTCACACACTACACATATTACATATTACACTGAAAATGTAAAAACAGCTCAAATACAACCTGTACTGTGCACGATCTGGGTAGCCTTAATACAACACATCACATTATATGGATAATTCAGCAGACAAACTGAGTCAAAACAATTTAAGTAAAAATTTTCTTTCCAGTTTATTTCGGTATTGGCAAATTACCAAACACACTGATGTAGCTGCCTGAATTTTAAACGTTCACTTGCACTTTAACTGGACAGGACACACAAAACAGAGGAGGTTGTAGCTCACAACCTGTCCCAAAAATAATTTCTTTTTTCAAAAATATTGATTTTGGGGGTAAGAAATGGATACAGATATCATGAAAATAAATATTCGCTATAATGCCGGAGTGATTTTTTCGCACAGTCCGGCTCTCTCTGTGTTGTTCTCATGTTGTGCGCTCCTTCTCCTCTGGCAGGTGCACATGTGGGAGCTCCCTCCTTTTTCGAGTGGTGCAGGTTGATGCCGTGTATGTTCTGCTGCTCATGCATGAGTGTAATGAACATTGTGTTACGGCGTGGAGACGTGGCATCGTGTATAGTTTGCCAAATAAAGCGGCCGTGCGTAAATCCCATCACGTTGTCTGAAGCCTCTCTGAGCCGCCCGAATCTGCGGTGCCTTTTGCTAACTAAGTCGGCCACATGTTGCCGATCTCCACCTACACCTTTAAGCTTTCCTTCACATTACAGCTGATAAACCACAACAGGTTTGTTGGAAGATGGTGCTATAGGCAAAGTACCTCGACATGGTTGTAACAAACTGTAGAAGATGTAGAGGTTACAAACTGGAAACAAAACAAATGTCACCCTGGCAACGTACAACTTGGCAAAGGAGAGAGTGTGTGCAGAAATTACTTTATTTTTGGTCTCCTCATCGGTCCACACGTATCTGTTGTTGTTGCTAGCAGCCATGATGCTGCGCGACAGCCGTTAGCTCTTTTTCACGAGTCAAAAACCAGCTCAGCGAACGTGAAAAAAGTTTGAGGATTTTCTATCTAATTCTGACATTTTCATCTCAGTTTTCTGATGCGATCCTTCAAAATGGGCCTAAAAACAGGGTGATGGACTACATGTTGCTCGTCAGAGTAATCTTTTATCCTTTCAGTTTTGTCTGTATTTGATCTTATTATCTCTTCCTCGTGACAAATCTGCATTTGTGCGTTCTTCGTGGTTTAAATTTATTGGTGAGGGTCTGAGTGATTTTCTCCCCTCAGCTTCTTTCCAGGTACGAATGAGCGCACTGGTTCAGGTGCCATGTTTCATCAGCAGCTTCTTCACTCATGAGTCACTGCTGTGATGAGCAGCCATACTGGGCTGGACTGACTGCTCCAACACACACGCTCATCCTCAAATGTGATTCACAATGAACATGTTTTGTGATTCTTCGGCATTTGAGTGGATCATGCAGAACATTTAAAAACTGATGTCTGCGACATGTGGGCGGGCAGGTTTTACGTTCAAGTTATTACATCTGTGGATTTGTGTCTGGGTCAGTTTTTGCAGCACAGAGCTGCAGGACTCTCAGAGATGGTAGGAAGCTTCTGACAGAATGTTCTGAGCATCTACAGCTGGGCACACGCTGCACGATTTGATGAATCTTACGGTTTCATTTTAACTCACGATGTACAGGTAAATTGTCTTTCGAAGTAAAGCCAAAGCTCACAATCTATGTGCTCACAGTGAGCGCTCGTCAGGCACAACCTGAATGCTCACACTGTACGTGTAAAAATGCCTGTTGGCCCATGCAGACTGTCCTGGCTGATGACAATTGTTAATAAAGATTGGTTTGAAAGTTCTGAGGCATGTTTATTTTCTAGCAACAATGCTAACAAGGCAGAAGCGTGCTGCCTTGATCATTTGTGCTACCCTGTGTGCTGCAGCGTAGGTACCTGACGTGCAGATCAGCTCAGCGTCCTGCAATCAACCAACGCTTTGCTGCCCGTTCTAATAAAGCAACACAATAACAGAATCACATTTGGTAACGTTGGTCTGTTTACAAGCACAGCACACACTCTCTGATGTAAAGTACACGTGTGTGTGTGTGTGTGTGTGTGTGTGTGTGTGTGGTAGTGACCCTTGGTTTGAGAAACTTGTGTGATATTTTCATGTGCTGTTTCTTCATTGTGCAGTCTGTACAGCCTTCTTGTGTTAACAACATTGTGACGGCGATGTGTTGAAGATCAGCTTATTGCGTGGACAGAGGCATGCAGGTCGGATTAGAGAAAGGTCACGGTCTGAGTTTAAATAATCATTCTCGCAGCATCTTTGCGGGTTAATGCGTTACGTCCTGGCAGGCCGAGCACATCTGGTGCGTACGCCGGCACACAGGGACTCACAGATGGTTTGGAATACGTGGACAGTAACATGACAGCTTGTCCATTTTGCAGAGACAACTGGACTTACGTTAGCCACTTCTACTGTTGTAAACTTGATAGCTATCATTATCTACGCTCTGATTACTGTACGGCTCCTTTAGTTTTCCTTGTGCAGTGGCGTGTTGCCATTGCATTTTCATACAATCTCCTTGTCATTTCAGGCAGACACAGTCAGAAAAAAGGCACTGATGTTGGGGAACCGACTCGTGGCTCTGCTTCAAAATTTCTGACATTTCAGAAATTCATCCAACCGTCCGACAGCTGTTCAGGAAGAGATGATCGATCCTCGCCTCTCCCCTGTGCACCGCACGGCAAATGATGTCCCACAAAGCTGAAATTCGGTCCCACACCAAAATGAGTCGTGCAGCTCAAAAATCAGGTGAA
>JAQLOL010000016.1:822133-832778 GCA_029783665.1 Naso thynnoides | reverse complement strand
CCGCTCACCTGCTCTCCATCATCATCAGCTGCAGCAGCACACCTGTCTGTCATCTCTACTAATCTCTGCAGTTTAAAGCCCGGTCCTCCTCACCACTCGTCGCCGGTTCGTCGTTGAATCACCCCTGGTATAACTTTGTTGGGACTTTGCCTTCTGGATTAGTGATTTGGATTGTCTCTTTAACCTGCCTCGTCTCTGTTTTTTCTCGCAGTGCTCTGCCATCCTCCAGCCACGCTCAGCCACACGCCTCAGCCCCCGTTTTTGTTTCCTTCTTTTTTCCTCCCCCCGCACCAGACCCTGCCGCGGTTCAGTTCTTGTGCCAATTGTTTGCTGTTTTGAATAAATTTGTCTCTGTTTGATCTGCATTTTGGTCCCAGTGGTTTGATCTTTAGCTCTACGCTTAACAGTGTGTGATCAGAAAAATCCTTATCAGGAGGCTTATTGTGCAAAGAATCAAACTCCTCCTTTAATGTTTAAAGAAATATAAAACATTGACTTAAATAAAAGTAATGCTGCTCAATTGTTACTTCTGGGTCTCTGTACATGTGTGGTGGTGACTGCGTCTGCAGAGCTCCGCCCTCTGCCTGGATTTTGGTGTTGTGGTGCAGTCGGGACGTTTCTGTGATGTGTTTCCCACAGGCCGATGAGAGCACGCAGGTGAGATGAGAGTGGATTGAACTTAGTGACTGGACGCTGTTCAGACTGGAGAAAATTAAAGATGCAGGAGAAAAAAGAAACTAGAGCCCTGTGGGGTGAGACAGCAAGCAGATAAAACTTGTTCCAGAGGGAGAGAAAGTCTTGGTTTTTCTTTCAGTCGCTTTCGAGAACTGAAGGAGAGGCTGGGGATGAAGAGCGACACGGAGTTACCCTACCTCCTGTTGGAATGGTAGGCGCCAAACACCGGCAGTTAGCTTGTGCTAGCTTGCAAAATTATCGACTTCTCCATCAAACAAATGCATCTTACGTAACTTGCTTTGAAACATTAGGTGAGCAGCCGGCCTGTGACAGTACAAACAGTACACACACTAACCCCTACATTCCTCCAGATGCGTGTGCGGTGCATCTCCACTCGGGAACGGCAGCAGAGCTGATATGTTTCAATTCTAGACAGTGTGTGAGCTTCCTCTGGCTCGTTTCTAGAGCCCTCCACAGCAGATACACAAGGAGCACAACGCAGGCATTCAGCACAGAGCAGACTGAGGAGGACAGGAAGTCAGACACAGATACAACATTTAAACATCTGGTTAACTTCAGAATAAAACACTCTGTGTTGCTGCCAGGCCATATTTCAAACAGAATAGGAAATGGACTGTATTTATTTAGCACCTTTCTAGTCTTTCTGACTACTCAAAGCACTTTACAACACAAGTCAGCATTCACCCATTCATACACACATTCACACACTAAGGGCAGGTGACTTCTCTACAGAGAGCCAACCTGCTCATTAGGAACTCATCCGCACACATTCACTCATCGCTGGCGCAGCCATTTAGGGCAATTTGGTATCTTGCCCAAGGACACTTCGATATGTAGAACAGAGGAGCCGGGGATCAAACACAAAAATTTGTGTGTGATCCCAAGTCTGCTTACAATCCCTCCAGCACAGATTTGTTTTATACCATCAAATTCAGATGTAATTTTAGGATTTCTGAAATATTTTATTTTAAATGTCCAAGTCAGCTCTGTCCACAGTGGACTGTTAGTTGCCCATCTACATACACCTTTGCCAATGTTTCATCTTCAGTAAAAACATTCATCTCTAACTCCCTCGTTTCTCTCATTTTTAAGAGTATTCCCCAATACAAGTGAATGTAAACGCTGATATATCTGTGACAGAGTTTTCCTATCCCTCCTCTCTTCCATAATCCTTGTAAAAACATGTTCTGTGGATTGTTTCTTCAGTACATTCCATTCCTTATGGGACATTAAATAACTTACCTAGAGACATTTTTGGATGTCAGGGCCTATTCAATATTAATTCCAACACTGAACTTTTCATCTTCCTTCCTCTCAGTCTCCCGTTCTTTGCCCTCTGCATCTCTCAGCCTTGTGCAAAATCAAACAATCTGAACAGCTTCCGCTCTGACATCAGCTTACTGGCTTTTTTTTTTTTTTTGCCCTCTGTTCGGCCATATCTGGCCCAGCACGAAATCACATCCACAGCTTGGTTTGGTTCACAAAAGCTATCTGTTTCTTCCAGAGGTCTCAGATCATGTGCTGGCGACCTCATAATGGGTGCGTGTGTAGCGCTCAGAGCACGCCGGCAGGCCGGGATGAAGCCCGGAGTCATTGTCTATCCATCCCCCTGCTGCAGCGGCGTGCTGGTGTCATGCTCACTCTCTATGACTTTGGAATTATGGCAAGGATTTAGACTTAGCTGGCAGGAGGGGCTGCTGGATAAGACGGATTTATTGCACCTCATCTGGAAAATGTCTCTTGTGCCATACGACCACTTCAGTGACTCTTTATCCTGCCAGTGGGAGAGTGGACACTGCGCCTGTTCACTGAGCCGAGACACAAATGGCCTGTTTTTTTTGTTGTTGCTCAGCTCTGTTTGGGGGATATTGTCACTGCCACTTGTTACACTGAAAGGTCAAAAGCTTAAACCCTGACACGTTCAAATCCGTCATCCCATTCATGCCGCTCAGGGAGAGACAAGCACTGTGTTGACCGAAGGCTTCAGAGCGGGTGGGGGCGACGTAAGCTTGACTTTGTCACAGAGATCTTACAGTGACGACCGAGAGGTGCCAAATTGATTTTGCACAGTTGATGATCAGAGAGAGTTTGAAAAGTTGCACCAGAATGTGACAGTGAAAGTAAAAACTAACTCTTGCTGTGTTGAGAATTTTACAGGACTCAGTGCCAAATCCTCTGACTGCTCTTTGGTCTTGACTACGTTCAGCACTCGGCAGTGAAGGTGATCAGGGGATCAGCAGACTGGTGGTATTCTGACAAAAAAAAAGGATATTACTCAGGTGTGCCTGAGGGCCGTGACATCTGTGTAGGTAATAAATAGCTTCAGTTTATCAGTGTAACAGCTTATGTTGTTTTTATCTGTGAAAAAAGAATTGGGAGTAATCCCAGCCCTGAAGGATCCTTGTTAAAAACACTGTTGTTGGATTTAAAACCATTAAACCAGTGGAGGGTTGACAGTCAAAGTCTTATTTTCAGGTACCTATTTTACACTTTTCTACTGCTTTTTAATATGTAATAATAGAGGAAAAACCCCACAGACATTCCTTTTTACTGTTTGCTGGTTATTGCTTGCTGTAGGCGTAACTCGCTCTTTGAGTTGTGACGTGACACCTTTTCAAAATCTGGGTCCAAACCCCGTCTTTTCAATATGCCTCAGTGCTATGCCCCATGTTGTTTCAAAAGTAAGAGTAAAAGAAAAAACGATCGAACTTTCACTCTGCCACTCTCCTAGCAGTGAGAAAGACAAAAGGACAGGTGTGTGTAGTTGATAAATTACTTTAAACAAATGAAGAAAAAGTTTTGGTGTTCTAGTAAAAGGGCGCTAAGGTTAGCTAGCTAATGTTAGACTCATTTCCTAGAGCCAAACCGACTCTGTGCAAATATAAAGTCATGGTTTTTATAACATTACGGTGTTCGGGATACTCTGATCCTTACTGGATGTAGACAGTAGCATCAGCTTTGCTATTTTTGGTTAAAACAAAAACCTTATGTAAAGGATACCGGCGTCGGCAAAGGGTTTGTTTGGTTTTAGCAAATGGATGGTAACCTAGCTAACCATAGTACCCACTCGTAAAAGCCCAAACTTTTTCTTCATTGGTATAATGTACTTTATCAACTGCAGCCATGTCCTGTCGTCTTTCTCATCACCAGAATAGCAACAGAAAGTTACATTTTTATTTTTTTAAAGTCGGATTTGTTTGAACAGCACGAGACAGAGCACTGCAGCATATTAAAAAGATTGAAAGGCGGTTAGGTCACAACCTGAAGACCTGATAGAGACACAATGGAGTGTGTCAAACTGTGGAAGCCACACACATCGTTAGGGGAAACAAATGCTGCTAAAAAGTACAGCTAACGAGCGCACATCAGTCTACGACCAACTTCTATGACCTTATTTTGCCTGTTTTTGGGAAAGCGTCTAGATTGTTTCTTTATACTGCCCAAGCCTTAATGGAGCCTGAAGCAAACTTTGATTTAGTGGGCCGCTGCCTCCACTGAAAGCGACTATTGTCCATTGGTCATTCACATAGCTACTGTAAACTAATTAACCTATTTTATTTGCTGTTATTATTACAAATACGCTTGTTAAAGGAGTTAGCACGGAGTGTTGTAGCTACATTTCCATCTGAGTTACTCCGATGGAGGAGTGGACACGGACGCATACCAGTTTTGCAAACTTGGGGAGCAGGCAGATTCTCAGTCACTATTTAACAAAGTCAGCAGCTTCACCTAATTCTGTAACAAACCACACCACATGTCACACCAATGTCAGCCTGGCATGTTTTTACCCTTCTGTGGTTTTTAATTTTAAATGGTGACAAATTCAGTTACAAGGGTGGTTATAATAATATTACTATATCATCACACAAACAAAAGAAAAAACTGAAAAGACTTTAAAAACCAGACGCTCTTGGGAGGGCCCTGCTGGTCAGGGGGACCCTAAGCAGGTGCTTGGTGTCTGCCTTGGGCCGGCTCTGACCCTGCCTCCAGGAGAGAGAGGAAGGTGCATTCAGAAACTTTTTGTCGGCCTCCATGAGTGATTCTGCTCCAACAAATCTGGTTCAATGATCCTGCCCAGCAGCCTGACGTACTGAAGTACTCTGACATCTACCACTACTTGATTAAATCACTAGGTGAGATATTAAGAAGATGAAAAAATTCTTTGTAAAATTTTAAATTACTGCTGTGATTTTCAGACGATATTTACCTTTTAGCAGCGCTGTTTGATTGTTATTAGCAGGTTAGCTCATTCTGACACCTCTCTTCGTTTGGTCTGGCTCCAATGTTTCCTTCTTCATGGTTCCCTTTTTTGCTCAGGAGTACAAAAAACTTTAATTTGGGATTTTTAAATTTGATGGCTGTGCAGCCAACCACATAACAGCTTTTAGGCATGTTGTGACACTCAGGCCATGGATTCAGACACACAAAATGGATGGAGAGTGTCTCCTCTGACCCGTCTTGGCTGCTGTGTCCCTGCTGGGAAGCTGAAGGAAGCTGACAGCAGGGACCAGTTTCAGTTGAACAGACGTGTCAGAAGAGACAACTGAATATTTCAAAACTCAAACAGCACCTATAGATCATGACTTCAAGGCAAGTACAGTATACAGTATGTGTGAAAGGCATGAGGTTTTTTTTTACTTTGGCTGCAGACAACAAATCTCATACAATGCAAAGTGAGGGGAAAGCATGCAGTGTCTCAATTCTGCATAGATTTAGACATGAGTCAGAAATGCAGTTAGGAAGATGCAGTAGATAGACAGCAAAGAGAGAGGGAAGGAAGAGGACGACATACGACAAAGGTTGATGCTGCAATCGAACCGGGGATGCTGTGATTACACGCTAGGCGACTGAGTCACAGGGACACCCACTACAGTCACAGCTAAAATGATTATGGCTTTCGAACCGGGGAGGAAGAAATTCAGGCCAGATTCAGTTTAAGATGTTCTAAACAGGAAAGAAATGGATCATGTCATCTTGACGATAAATCAGAAAGCCATGCTATTTATTATCTGTGCTCAGAGAGATACTTTTCAACTCTACTGGTCACATAAAGCTCCTTTGCAGCTATCATATGATTAAATTCTAAATATGTATCTCAATATTTTGCTCATATAATTCTTTCTTTACAGGTGAGGTATTGGCTGTGCCTAATATTCTGGCACAGTGCAGCAAAAGGCTGTAATGAAAAAATAGAAGACAAACAAGGCCTACAGCTTTTGGCCTGGCTCCGCCTTCCTTCCACTCAGATTTCACTGAGATTCAGTCTTGCAACGAGGGTCGTCTTTAGAATTGCAGAGACAAATTTTTGGATGAACCAATCAGCAAATAGCAGAAGTGGTTCAGTCTGGTGACATAGAAGTCAAATGGACTACGGGTTTGGTTCACCAGGCTACCAAAAACTATCCTGGCACAGCCAAACTAATTCTCAAGTGAGAATAAGTCTGGTATGTCTGCATCCACTGTTCATTCAAAGGAGCTGTCACAACAGACGCCTCTGGACGCACTTGGATGGACGTAGAGGCGAGTCACCACCATGTTTGTTTTGATGGTATTTTCAGACGAGCCAAAACCCCTCATCATTGAAAACTACATAATATTAACTAAAAGGAATATTTCAACAGGACGAAACACAAGCTTGGAGACCGGAAAAGTGCTGTTTTTTTGTGATTCCTACACGTAGGGAAGAAGAGGAACCATCAGTCGGAGTCTTTGTATTGATCTGTGTGGTGTTGGCCCGAGACCCAGCAGCCTCGGTACAACACAACATCTTTAAAACAGCAGACAAAAGCGCTAAAACTGAGGTAAATAGAAAAAATCACAACACAATAAAACAATATCTGTGATTTTTTTAACAGCTTGTGGGAAAGTCGTGCTAGCAGTGTCACCAGTCCGTCTGTAGGCTACTAATGACGGGCCAGAGCCCCGCTGTTAGCAGTTAGCTTACTGCATCTAGCATTACTCTGTGATAAAAATGATGTTATTTCAAGCTAAAAAAAAGTCTAATTTTCTTTTTCCATGATACATGATGGGTCAGGATCTCAATCACAACACAGTAAAACCACATCTATGCAAAATTTTACAGCTTTATCCCCGCGTACACAGGCTGGAGCCGCTGCTCCTCAGCACTCCTCAACAAATCATCGCATAAAGCCCCATACGAGATGAACGGCTGCTATTGGCCCTGCCTGTTTTTGGCCGAGTGGAAGTCACTGTGAATGGGAGGGTTCCCTGTGGAGCCCGAGAGGTGACATGGGTGTGTTTATTTTTTTTTAATGCATGCGCATTTTGTATTTCATACGCACGTTTTATAATTCACACATGCTTTTTAATAAAACGGGCGCACATAATAGGAATAAAACGTGTGTGCAGTCCATAAAACATGCATGCTAAATACAATATGTATGTTTTAATGTTTGTTTTAATAAAACGGGCACACAAAATAGGAATAAAACATGCGTGAAATTCATAAAACGCACATGCAGTTTATAAAACATGCATGCCTACAAAGCACGTGTGTGTTTCAAAACCACGGGCACAAAATATAGGAATAAAAGGGGTGTTCAATTTATAACACGTACGTGCAAAATACAAAACGCGTGCATTTTAAAAATAATAAACACACCCGTGTCACCTCCCCCTCCACAGTTTTGGGACGGAGAGAATTTATTTGTGAAATGAATTGTGTGTCTGTCTAGCAGAGAAGACCCTGTTGGGTCAGAAGCTTGCATTTTAATTAGCTAAAGTGTTGGGAGCTACAACCACTGTGCTGGTACTTTCAAATAAAATAAATCTTTATTGTCCACCAGGGTGGAAAATTGTCTTTCGCTCACCAACACCCATGACAGGCCAATGAAATACAGACGCCAGACAAACACACAGTATTGCAAAAACACAGTAAGGACACAGTAAAAACCAAGTAAGTTCAATTATAGTAAAATAAGTAAAAGAGGAGATAGAGCAGTTCCAGTCAATATCTATGGATTGGTCACTTTGTTGAGTTAAGAATGCTGATGGCATTTGGGACGAAGGATGTTCTGAATACACTTTTTGCTCCACAGCGTCTCTGGTCGAATAGAGGATGAGAGCTTTCCTCCGCATCCTGCCAGTGTAAAGATGGGTCAGAGGCTTTTGGGGTTTTCCTACTATTTTGCTTGCCATTGACACAATCGTATTTCCTTTGTACTTGCACTCAACCAAACAGAGAGATGGAATGTTAAGACTCTCTCAGTATGTGTGGTGTACACAAGTTCTACATTATGCAGACTGACACTTAGACAGCTCAATCTTCTAAGAAGATTGAGTCGCTGAAAACGTTTCTTAAAAACATAATTGGTGTTCTCAGAGAAATTCAGCCGGCAGTCCAGAACTGTGCAGGTGTTTTCATCCTGCGCTTGGCTGAAATACAGGTTGGATGTGCACACAGCCACTTTACTAATCTGTTTATTACGCACAATATTGACAAGGTTTAAGGAAAGGTCATGGCTTGGGTTCAAATAACCAAATGTCATCAGGATTGAAAAAAGGACTTCTTGTTTAAGGGAAGGGTAAAATCATGGTCACGGTCAGTAAAACTGTTCCAGATAAACTGAACAAATTTTCCTAGATGTGAAACCTTTAAAAACCTGATCTGGAATCGAGCAGCCCGACTTTTCTTCAACCAACCTGAGTTCTTCCACACAGCAGGGCTCTTCCTCACCCTGTGCCAACTTCTGGTGCCTTTTACTATCTGATTCAATTTGATTCTGATTATTTTTGGTTCTATATGAGTAAAATTGACTTAACTCGACTTTTCTGAGCGATGCTCCTGGGCAGATGGAATTTCCATGCCTTTTAGCTGTAGCCCCTCTCATTTTCACCGTCTCTCTCGAGTGGATCCTTATGGTTCAAGGTTCAAGGCATCTTTATTATCCTCAGGGGGGCGATTTGATTCACAGCCGGCTGTAATAAATAGACATCTTGAGTCAGAAATGAGACACTGATTTCCCGCTTTGTCCCTGCATGTGGAGTGCAAATAAATGTCATGTCAGACGTTGTTCGGTAAACCTTTTGTATTGTTTGGATTTAATGTTGGAGAATATATTAAAATGTGTTGGTCTGCAGGTGAAATCGCGGAGTAGTGTGTTATTTTGTCTTTCCCTGCTCTTCTAATCTCTCTCTCATCAAAGTAGAGAACATTATCAGCTGATATAAATTGGGCATCCTGCCTTAAATCTCATGAACAGCTAACCGGAGGCTCGTAGATATAATGATCTGAGCCGCTCAAGGCCCGAGCCAGCTGCTGACGTTGTCGAGCTTCTCTTCAGACGTCCGCCTGGATTCACGAAAGCTGCCTGTGGACTGTTTTCAGCCCGGTGTTCTTCGCAAACTACACGTCGATGTTGAAGTGTTTGAGACTTTCATTTGGGAAAAATTCAATAATTCAATAACTCACTGATAACAAATAATCATTCTACCACCGAGCATTGTAGTTCTTCGGCGACATTTAGTAGAATGGTTGCCTAGCAACACACAGATGAAGAAACACACAGACACAGTGGAAAGCATGCTTAAACATGATTATTCACATTTTTCTGGATATCACCATCAATTTTTCCAATTGTTTTGTGGCGTTAACCCTCGGTGAAGTTTTCTTACTACTCCAACAAGAATGCTGACACCAGGAACGGCTGCTCAGTGGATCACTGATGCAGCAGTTCAGTCCCACATGTAGGCTAACGTAACCATGAGGTTCACCTTTCCCGTTTTTCACAGAGGCATAAAACTGACAGACTGGTTTAGCTCCATCGTGGTGACTGATTTAAAATCAATAGCCAGATTTCTCGGCACACCAGGTGTGAAAACAGCAAACTGACCACCATGTTTGTTTAACCTAATTTCTTGACTTCTCCGGCTCTTCAGTGTCTCTCTCATTCATTTCAGCGTGTCTCCTTTCTTTTTTCTCTTCCTCCTCCGTCCTGTCCGTCTCTTTCCACCGCTCATCCAGGCTCAGCCCTCCCAGTGAATCAAAATTAACGATGAAATCTGACATTCTGAAACAACTTGTTTAGCTGGCGCAGTTATACTATTGCAATGCAGTCACAGCTGTGTGTTTGTAGAGTATTTTACAACAGCTCGTAACGTGGCTCAGCCAATCAGAATCAAGGACCAGAACTATCCGTTCTATAATCTATATTTTAGCGCTCAGGAAATTCCTCTTTTTCAACTAAATTGCCTAAGAACTGATGTTGAATAGTGTTGCATAACAATAAGTAAAGCATGAGAAAATATAAAGAAAGATGAAAACAAGTACAGCAAGTCGTAAAGCATTAATGAAACCTGACGTATAGATAAATTAGAAAAATGATAAAAACAACATGTAGAATTTACATTCTGTACAATTGTAGGTTTTATGTAAGACTGTGCAAACATTCATGGCATGAGGTTTTAAAATGACTTGCACTGTGCAAAAAACAAGTTCAAAAGATGTTTGTTATTGAACAGCGCCTCGTCTGGTTTGTACAGCAGAGTTGGTGTCAGTCCTGGGCTTTACGTGTGTGACCAGCTGAAGGAAAGAAATTGTTCCTGCTGCTCCAAAGCAAACATTTTTAATAAGCGTATTATCAAAGTTCTCCTTGTGCCTGCGTGGGTTCTCTTCAAGTTTTCCAGTTTCCTCCCACAGTCTTTACAACTTCATCAGCTAAATACTAACAATTTTTCTGTGTGTTTGTGTGTGTTTGGGTAGCTGAAAGTTGTAAGTAAATGTATAAAAACTCGCGGTCTGGGTTGGGCACTGTAACAGTTAATGACACTGGACAGATGAGCTTTTACTTACCAAAGTTTGCTATAGGGATATGCTAACATTATTTCTCTTTTTGTTATTCTCCTCCCTCCTGAGTTCCAGACAAGAAGATAGATCCCATTCTTTGGACTGCGTGTGCAGTAACAAGGAAGAGACGGGCAGAGCTCACCC
>JAQLOL010000016.1:764733-777498 GCA_029783665.1 Naso thynnoides | reverse complement strand
TCCAACAACTCTAAACAGTCCTGTGTGCTTGTTGTGACTTGTTTATTTACCACGTTATGTTATTTTTAAAGTCAGATTAGCACTTTATGAAGTGCTTTATGTATTTCTTCTTCTGCTGCTGTTTCCTGGCGCACATGCACCCTGATGTTCACTTCCTGTACTTATTTGTTTCTAAAATGACATGAAATGCTAATAAGGTTTTATTTCAGTTGTTTTGTTTTTCTGTAAATGGAGCATGGTGGCTTTCACACGAGCGATATAGTGTCTGTCTTTGCTTAAAGAGAAAGGTCGGTCTGTGTGGAGATCCTTACCATAATGTTGTCAGACACTAAGAATTACAATCTAAGCTTGTCAGTGGCAAAAACAAGCACTTACTAGCAGACTTACACTGTTAGTGTTTAACAGCACAGACGGATTACATTCAGGCTGCAGCGCTTTGGCTCAATACTGGACCAGTTTAAAAAACTGTTGTTTCTATAAGTCACTTAGTCACAATCACATGGGAAAATAGAGTCCAGGTTGAAAAAATACCAAAGTTACCCTTTAATGTCATTATTCCTCATCTTTGAGGCTCACTAACACCATCTAACTGTGGCCTTGAGCTTCTTTACTGTTCTGTTACACATTCAAACACAAACAGGAGAAGAATGAGGGTGAGCAAGTTTTTCTCACACAGTGTTTTTGATGATTTCAGAGTGGATGCGGGCCACTCCATTGACAGCGTGAGATCCCACAATGCACAGGTGTGCCATGTTGATTTTCTTCACGTCCCCTTCCTCGATCAGGGACATGCGGCGCAGGCGGTCAACATCTTCAGGGTAAAGCTTGCTGATGCGCTGGACGGGTGAAGGACAGCGACGTCTCAGCAGATGTACAAAACTATTTAAATATTCTTACACTGTGAAAAATATGATGTTGTACATAAATACCAAGTACTGGAAGTTGGAATGCTTTCTGTTGGACAGGTGCCAAACACTGACAGTTATCTTGTTAGCTTGCTAAATCACCAACTTTTCCATTAAAACAAATGCAACATTCCAATATAGGAATATATGCTGTGTAGCTCCGAGCAGTGTTAAGTGCACACTACAATAGTTCCAGTGGCGTTGAGTTTGGGAGGAGGAGCCTAATTTGAATGTTTTGATTACAAGCTGCAACAAACAAATGCTGCTGACTCCACCTTTAAATGAAGTCTGATGGATGCAGGGAATGTGCTCAGCTGAAGTCGGGCCTCTCTTACAGTGAACACAAAGATGAAACTGATAAAATTTTAAATGGGCAAGATTTAAAAAAACTGATGATTTCTTAAAACTTCAGAGCACCAACTTAAGTTTGCTGGGTATTTTTCTAAAAGTCTAAAGAGCTCAGAAGTCTACAGTCAGGTCCCGTCGTACCTCCAGGTGCCTCCGGTTGATCTCATAGATGATGTCCAGGTGTCGAGGCAGCAGGTTTTGGAAGAGGTCCACGGGCCAGCGCTCCAGGGCTTCAGGCAGGACGGTGTGGTTGGTGTAGGCACACGTATGAACAACGATGTCCCAGGCCTGGACACAGAGACACAGAGAGGTCAGATATCAGACACTGTCACGTATGCATAACGTGCTCATTATGGGGTGTTTAAACATGGATTTGTGATGATTTGTTGTGTCTTGTTGTTCAGTATTTTGTTTTTGGACTGTAAAGATTATCCAGTCATAGTAAGTTTGTTTGCCAACACTCTGTCAGAGAGAGTTTGACTTCAGCTTTGACTCGTGTGTCATTCTGCTGTGTCACTGTTGCTGCAGGGTTGACAGATGCAAAACGACAGACCTGCTGTAAAATGGCCACAGGACAGTTTTTGCCTTGTGTGTCCAGTGAAAAAGTGTGGAGTCATTTGGGGTTTTTCCACTGGCATGTTTGGCTGTGCCAAGTCGCGCTGATTTGCATTTCTATGACCACTGTCACTGCCTGCTGCGTCCGAGAGAGACCGTCTCTGGAGTGGGGCCAAAGCGCACCGGCCCCACCTCCGACCGAGCTGTGATAACGTCAGGGGAGCTTCCTCATCATTCAGCTTCATCTGTGACATTTTCATCGCACCTGGAAAAGTAGTCCCACCTCACCAGACAGCTGTTATACCTGCTCCAAACAGATGCCTGGGGCTGCAGTGCTTGGTTTAATCACTTCTGAGTCTCTGAAAAAGGAGAGGCCAAGTATAGAAATGTCTGTAACTCCTACAACAAAAAGCTCAATACTGGACCAATCTGTGAGAAAATACTGTGTGTATGTTCCACCGGTTTCACCCTGAAAACAGGTTTTAGGTAGCGATTTAACGATACGTTGGCGATACAAGATCGATATGGGCTCGTTTAGAGCGAAACAATATGATTCGATTCAATGACTAGAAATGAACATAGTAACTTTTTGTTTGGAGAAAATAAAAGAAAAGAAAAGAAAAGGCCAGTTTCTGTGCAGTTGTAGAGGAGGTGAAACTCTGTACAAATATTACATCCACATAACGCTTGGTGTGATAAATACAAGGCACTGATTCTTAGTAAGGATACAATCAATTTTCACTTTGAAAAATGATTTTAGATCAACACAAGTCAAACTAGAAGGACGACTTGTTGTTTACCATTGATGGAGTTTGATCGTAAAAGTATAAATGAATGCATCAACACATGGATGTGTCATTACAGCCCTAGTTCTATGGTCTATAATGAGCACTTTTGCTGATTGTAGCGCCCCCTCTGGACAAAAGTGGTAGTGACACAAGCGCCTGCTGTAGGATGGATGGCGATGAGGTAATGAACTTATATGTGACTGAGAAATAAGTTATAAGCCAGTTGTATGGCAGTAATGTCCTCCAAGACCTGTTACTTCTATTTTCTGCAGGCTAACGTCACACAGCCATTTGCATTAACGTTACATGCTGAGGTGCAAACTAACAGCCGCAGGCAGAGAATACACTGCACAGAACGATGAATTCTAAAGAAAAATTGTTTCCTGTAGGTTCGCAGGGATTTGGACCCGTTCACGAGCATTAATAGTAACGACATAAAAACATCAGTCTGTTCACTGAGGGCCTCGTTTGTTCATACAGGAAATTTCTAATCATCAGAGGAATCCTGAGACTGTTTCAGAAATACTTAAAAGTTCTGCTGAAGCTGAGAAAACATGGAGGCTGGCAGGATGTGCACCGTGTTGTTAGATCAAATCAGCCTAATACAGTCAGTGATTCCTCTCAGTTAAAAAGCAAAACTGTAAAAAAAAAGAAAGTTCCTCTCTCTCAGTCTGTCTGTTCTCCGCGGTGAATGTTTCCACAGTCGTATCCCACCAACCATTGCACGGCATCATCAGTTGACTACACAGCCACGAGCGGGTGGACCAGCTGTAATGGAAATGCAAACCCGTGCCGCACTAGACTGATGTGCCGAGCCAAACCAAGCCGAGCCACGGCAGCACGTGTGTAAAGAAAAACACCAACTGGCTCTCACTTTCAGACCGCGTCTTAAGATCTTTAAGAGGGAAGTTCAGCCTCTTTGTTTTAAGCTCGTTGTGAGTTACTGCACGGCTGGAGGATCGTGTACCTTCTCCCATGAGAGCTTCTCTACGTCCACCAGGATCCTCATCAGCTCAGGGATGGCCAGAGCAGGATGGGTGTCGTTCAGCTGGATGGCCACCTGCACACCAGAGAGAAAGAGAAAAAGACAAGATTCAGCAGAGCGGAAACCTCTGCATCCTGTAATCTGCTGAAAAAGGAAATGATCATGAATGCAAGAAGAATCCAGATGTCACACATAGATAAATAAATACAGCAGACATAAAAGCAGCTGTCATCTAAAAACGATGACATCAACGTCCTCAAGGCAAACAAAAAAGGAAAATAAAAGATTTATCACAAAAAATCAAACACTAGTCATTTGGTCGATAAACTCTTAATTTTCACACCTTCTCTGGCAGCGTGGAAAGATCCAGTCGCACAAACTCTGTGGAGCCAAACTTGGAGGCTTTGAATCGACGGATGATGTCCTGAAGAGTCGCTGCTACAACAAAGTACTCCTGCTTCAGGCGCAGCTCCTTCCCCTCGAAGAACTGAGGAAGCAAACATTGAGCATTCACAGCTGGCATCTCATTTTTATAACACCTGTGCTAATAAAACTGATAATGATCAGGTGGGTCAGCAGACACAGAGCAGCGTCGGCATTCATTTGAGTTTATGCTTGTGTCCACCTGAGGAATGACAGCCACATTTTTTGTTCTCCACCAAATCTGAGAAGAACACATCGCTTCTACACTGTTTGCCATGAAAATCAAGACAATGATCTGAAATACGCTCAAAGGTTGTGTGAAGCAAAGCGCAGAGTGGGGGCAAAGTCTCTGTGGGTTTGATGAGATGAGAACTAGAGTTGTTCCAATACGATACAAGTACTGGAAAATGTCTCAGATACAAAAAATGCTGGTTATCTGTGTGCGTCCAGTGCAAGTCCACTCACGTTGTCGTTGGGGTAGAGGACTCTGGAGATGTTCTCAGCCAGGTTTCTGTCCAGCACAGCCTGAATGTAGCCTCCAACATTAACTGTGGGAACACAGCAGGAAGTCCTGTTCAGATTCTGCATCATGTCGCGTCGTTACTGACTGAGACTGTTCAGCAGCAGGACGGTTATTTCACAGCACAGATGAGAACACTCACAGTCTTTGAGGTTAAAGTCACAGGGGGCTTTGGCAGACCACAGCCTCATGGTGTTCACTATGTTGTTTCTGTAGCCGGGGACGGGGGTGTCATAGGGCAGAGCCAGAACCACCTGGATCAAAGTCACACCAAAAGGAATATTAAACACAGAAACGATGATGATCATTCTCCATGTCTCTGTTTATTCTGGTCACTGCTAACAGCATTGTTTGTTCATCAACATGCAGTCAGACAGCTTTCTATCCGTTACAGAGTGCTTAAGCCACGCCTCCTTCAGCGCCAGCCGTGAGACTTTTTTCAGAAAAAAAAAAGAACGAAAAAAGAACCGCAGTCGATGGAAAGAGACAAATTATTTTTTGATCCAGTTTTAAATTGTAACGTCGGTTAATGTAAAAGATAATTGTTCAGGTCAAGAAAGTCTCAGTTCATCACACGACTTTGAAAATACACATTTAGAGAAACGACACACCTGATCGTGACATGACGTCTGAACGACGACCTCTGACAGAAGCGACTGACTCTGTGTTCGCTGAGCTGCAGCTCTCAACGTGCCCGCGACTGAAATGTTTTTTTACCTCTTTGAATCCATTTTCCCTCGTTCTGAAGGAACCAAAGAAACTGGGCTGAAGTTACAGCCGCGTTAGCGTCGGTGGTGGATATCATGAGAGACATGCAGTTCACTGAGCCATCTCACAGAAAACCTGGTTTACTTTACTGTTCAACGAAAAAAATTCAACTCTCTAAACTGCCAGCCATCATATGTGTGGTTCACGGCAGAAAATAATTTCTTTCTTTCCACAGGAATGCGTTCTTTTTTTCCCAGATCACGCGTCCATGGACCGGCAGAGGAAGGGCGGGACTTAGATGCTCTGTATGAGAGGTCACTGACTGAACACTTCACATTTTTGTTTTCTCTGTCTCTACTAACCTGTGTGTCGACCCACTTCACTCCGTCAGCCGTGTGCTCCACTCTTCCATAGAAGTGGACTGGGCGCATGTACTCAGGGCGAGCCTTCTCCCAGGGGTTACCGTACCGCAGCCAGTCGTCCGCTTCTTCCACCTGTACACACATGGTGCCGGTTCACCGTGACCGCACTACAGCCTGAGTCAGCTCTAACATACGACGTAATACTGGACTTCAAGTTCTGAGAGAGTCAACTTTTTGGCTTCAACTTTAAACTGAAGTTCTGGACGCTGCCTGAGTCTCAATGGTTTTGACAAGTTCAACCATCTCTTTGGCTGTTTCCGCTCTTTGAGTAAAGAGAAAGTGCACATGATGTCTGTTACACTGCCAAGTGTCAGCATGAACAAAGACTTCTTAGATTTCAGGCAAGTACAGAAAACTTCTTGTGCTGAAAATGTGAAACCAGCATCCAGATGAAAAGTTTTGTTCATAAAATGTGCATAAGTGAAGTCAAAGTCATACCCAAGAGAAGAATTAACCTGTCAGGCATCACAGGCTGAAGCATCCCATGGTTATTCACTGACTTTTATTTACCTTGATTTGATTAAATCATAATTTAAAGAGTAACTTCACCCCTGAACCACTTTTTTCAGCTGAAGATCAAGGCTAAGAAGGATTTAGGTGTGTGTTTGATTGGTTCAGGTTGTTTTGGGGGAGGTTAGGGTTTCGGTTCTTGACATTTTAAAGTTCAAATTAACTGACTTTTCCATGTTGTGTTATAAATGTGTGTTGTGACGGCCATCGACTGGCTCAAACACTGCTACTGCAAGGCAAATTCTGGATGCATTTTAATTGGTTGATAAGGTGAAACGTGATGTCACCAGTGCCAAGACACTATCTTCAGGCTGGGACAAGTTGCCAGGCAACCAGAGGATTCTAGATGCATTTTTGAATTTCAGGAATGAGGCACTTCAGCCAGAATCCTGGAGGTTCAGTTACACTTTAAAGTAGATGTAATGACATAGAGGTTGAGTACATAAAGATCACCAGGTAATACCTGCCAGCCGCTGACAATTTTCTGATTAAAGATGCCGAACTCGTAGCGGATGCCATATCCATACGCAGCCAGACCCAGAGAGGCCATGGAGTCCAGGAAACAAGCTGAGGAAACAACAGGGAGGGAGGGGAGGGGAGGGAGGGGAGGGGCCGCTTGAGACAAAACCGTCCACAGCTCTAAACATCAGTGTCTGTCAGCAGCCAATCAGGAGAAAGCAGGAGCTCACCAGCCAGACGACCCAGCCCACCATTGCCTAGACCGGCATCTTCCTCGATGTCCTGCAGCTCCTCCATGTCCAAACCCAGCTGAGGAACACACCAACAAGTTCACACAGGGAACGAGTCTATGGATAACAACATGCATGTGGAACCAGGATGGCATTGCCCGCTCTCTGAGGGACCCTTCATGTGTTTTAGCCTGTGACGCCCTGTGGGCGAAGGATGAGCGGACCGCAGAAACTCCAGGTGCTCACGTGTCACAGGAAGTTCACCTCAACCTTCGAGAGCAGGTGGATCAAATCACCTGCTGCTCCGGAGACACTTTGTCTCTTCTGGGCTCAGATGGAGCTCGGACGAGAGAGAGCTTTTATATAAACTGAGTCATGACGGAGCTTGTAAGACAAGTATTCAGTGACGGACAGTTACTACTTACTCAGGTACTGTGCTTCAGTTTAAGTTTGAGATACTTGAGTATTTTAGTATATCTACTCTATGCTACTTTATACTTCTACACTTCATTTTGGAGGTGACTTTTCTACTTTTTACAGCACAGTATTTATTTACAAGTATTTTTACAGTTTACTTTGAAGATTTAAATAATTACGACAAAATGGAGCAAACAGTAACCCTTTACTTAAAGTACACATCTATAGTAACATTATTACACATTATGAACACACTTACAATGTACTGTAGGTGGTTGTGCTAAGGGTTAACCCTAACCTTGCTCATAACTATGATTATAAAGTGCTATAGGTGCATTATAGCACATTATAAATATGTTCATTATGCATCATTAAGTATTTACATTTAGCCACTTGTGACATAAAGGTGGCACACAGGCTTTTACTTGCATTTCCCTCAGACTGCCTGTTAGTGCAGGAGTAAAAACTACCGGGGCTAACGTGGAGGGCAAGGCAAGCCATGACCGATCAAAATGTGTGTGTGTGTGTGTGTGTGTGTTTTAATGTTTATTTGTACAGGGACCAGTACACGCATAGCTAATGCCTAAAGCTGTGTGTTGGCAAGAGTTCGGCGATTCGATACGTATCACGATACAGGGGTTCTGATATATTGAGATATATTGTATAATATGAAGAACACAGCACAATATGCATAAAATCTGAGAAAAACAATCAGAATATCATAGCAATACTTTTTGTGCAGTGGCTGTCACAGGTTCCAAAATGAACCACTGCCACAATATTTTGCATGTAAACTATTAATCAAAAATCAATACAGTGTTTCTGAGAATCGATGAGAATCAATCACATGCCACAGCATTTGTAGCCTAAGCTAATATGTAACGCCTGTCCCTAGATGGGTCTTTAAAATACTTTCCACAAATGTTGGCCATGGCACATGACACACACCGTTTTACCACAGGCCACTCCCACTGCCACGCCCCCTTTTTTGCCAGTTGGTCAGAACAGTTAATCAGCCGTCCTTTGGCTTATGACCGACCTTTCCACTATATCTTGTACAAGTCTGTGAATCCATTTGGAAGTTATGCACCTCTTTGCAATAGGCCACTCCCATTGCCACGCCCCCTTTTAGCCAATTGACAAGAACACAAACGCACAATTTCACACACACACACACACACACACACACCAGCTGTGTTCCAAATCACATACTTCCATTAATATACTTCAGTGCCGTACAACTGCTGTGTGGCGCACTAATCTTGACAGGGTGGTGTTGTCCCAAATGGCACACTGCCATTTTTTTCTTCTTCTTCTACTTCTTTTTTAATGGCCAGTTGCAAACAGACGGTGGGCGACTATCACCAATATTTGACAGCTATTTTCTCCCATTATTTAGTTCATTTAACTTGAATTTCAGAATGTTCTACAGCAAAGACCCCAATATATCACACATAAACCAAACGCACAACGTTAATGCCTGATCAAAATGTGCCGCCATAGCTAGGAGCACGTTAGCTAGCTAGCCGATGCAAATGGTACCAAATCATTATAGACCCAAAAACAATACTGACGGAAGCTATCTGACAACAGAATATATATGTAGTGAGGCTTAGTGCGAAAACATGTGTGACTTGTGTCCGTACAACGCGACGACATTCACAGTCGCCAGGTTGGTGGGGCGAGAAAACCCTCGGCTGTAATCCCCCGCCGCCATTTTTTTTGTCTGTCGTTCCACGCTCATTTTGAGTGCTTGAGTGGTACATTGCATTTTTGTACACATGTCAGTGCGAACGCACCTTGTGCACTCAAAATATTAAGTATTTAGTACAGAAGTACGCAGTTTGGAACACAGCTACACACTTGACTTCCATGCCAAATTTCAGCTTCTTTGGGTAAAAACTGTGGCCACCATGGAGTGGGGAACTTCTGTGGACCGACCAAACAACCTGTAGAGGTGCTGGTCGCTGCTAAAAATTTAAATAAAAAGGAAGCATCACCGTCACTGACTTGATTCGGCTGAATCAGTCAGTTGAAGAAGAAACTACCATCGATTTCAGAGGACATGCTGACTTACAGGAGCTTCACTGTTCCAACATCTGATGGAAAACTGACACCAGCGGAGCGGAGGCGTGACGTTTGGGTGTCTGTGTACTTTGCTGAGGTGTCCAGTTACTTTGGGCTGTGTAGTGTCCACACATTTTAGCCCTCTATTGATGTGGACTTGAGTGTGTCCTTTGATACAGAGTGACACTCATAATAAAGGGCCTTTTTCCCCCATAATCCTTTGCCTCACCTGGTAAGTGGCTTCATCGCAGGCGTTCTCCAAGGCCAGGTTAACCATGGTGTTCTGCAGAGTCCGGCCCATGTAAAACTCCAGGGAGAGGTAGTAGACTCTCTGCAGCAAACACACGGGACAAAAACACATTTTTTCAGTGATGTGTACATTTTCATCTGCCTCAAAATAATTTAAAAAGCTGCCAAATATTTACTGGTTCATTAACAACGTCACTAAATTCAAATTCTCATAAAAGAGCTCTTGGATTCAACACAAACGCTCAGGAGGACACTAAAAATAAAACTCATGTGCTCCATTGGGTGTCCGTAACGGACCTGGAAAATAATCTCCAGGAGGAAACAACAGCTGCTGTCACAGGCAACAACGGCAGCGCCATAACTGGCAACCCCCCCGAACAATTACTCCTACACTTCACAGAGACGTGACCCAAGCCACGAGCCCACGGTAACAAAGAATGTCCTTCACAGCACCGTGACAGAGTGAAAGTTTCACACTTCCACAGTGAAAACATGTACTGGTGGGTGATAACGCTTGTAGAACTGCACACATGTTAAACTCTGGGTTTAATGTGTCCTTGCTGACATGTTGGCCGTCTCTGTGACCTTGTGTTCCATGTGACACTTCTGATCCTGCAGCGGGGGTGGGGGGGTGGGGGGGGGTGTTGTATAAAAAACCAGACATGGAAAAAGGGAATGCGTCAAAGTGATGAAGGCATCCAGAGGTCAGTGAAAATAGGAGATGGGGTCTGTGCGGCTGAGGGCTGGGAATCACCAAAGGCCCAACGATACGTTACGGTCACGATACGACAGTATCGCAATTTGTGATATGTTTAGTATTGCAATATTTTTCACCCTTTTATACTGCAAATCATTTTCCCAGAGTAAACCTTCATCATCGTCACCTATTTCTGAGTGGTAGAGCGGGCGACCCGCATACAGAGGCTGTGCCCTCAGCCACAGGTTCAAATCCACCTGAGGCAACTACTCCTGCCAGTGCTCCTGAGCAAGGCACTGGCACCGGTGCCGTACTGTGGCAGCCCACTGCTCCTAGCATGTGTAGTTAAGGTTACTATGGATAGGATGAGGCACAGGCAGAGAATGAACTGAAGGAATTATTATTATTATTATTATTATTATTATTATTTCATTTAATTAGACAAAGTTTTCAGTCTTTTCATCTCACTTCAATCATTTCTTATTGCATTTTTTATGACCTCACCAGACAGTGAGCACTTAGCACCATCTAGTGGACTGAAAGATCAACTGATTTTTATGTTACATTACTATATTATTACCCAAAAAGTTGAGCTTGTACTTGAATTAATGTAAAAAATATCAATACTTGGGGTCTGTGAATTGATATATGGTCATGCCAAATATTGTGATATTACACTACATCAGTTCTTTTCCCAACCTCCAGTGCTGCTCCTCCAATGACAAGTACTTAACGTGAATAATGGTCCATTTAAAGGCAACTCTGCTGATTTTCAACCTTTTCTCTGTCTCTATCCATCCAAATCAGAGATAAAAAGGATCAAACGTGAAACCAACCACTGGGAACCAGAGACGTCGCTGGTTCCCAGTGGAACTACAGACTGTTCACCCCTCGCCTCTCCGCTCGCACTCCAGGCGAGCCAGCGCCGTGTTTGTTTTGAGAGGAATTTCAGGCTCTGGCAGACCAAAAACTCCTCGTTATTGAAAACTATGAAATATTAAATAAAAGAAATGTTTATTTTTTGTGATGCAATGCATCCTGGGACATGTAGGCACTGCAAGAACAGCCGCGTGAGCAGGACAACTCAGAAAACTCAGCTTTGTCTGTCAACAAAGCACAAACTGAGGAAGTTATTGCTTCAGTTGACAACCGTAACCATGGAAACTGATTGGACATCGACAAGCTCTGTGTATTTAACGGTATGTATGTAGGTTTAATGTGTAAGCTTTGGATGTCATCATCACAGAATGTACCAATTACAAAAAACCAGGGGTCAAAATGTAACATTTCATTATTGATTAATCTGACCTTATTTTCAGCATTAATCATTTAGTTCATGAGATTTTTAAAAAGTGTAAACAGATGTTCTCAGTGTCCCAGAGCAGTGCACATCTTCCACCTGCTTCTTTTGTCCAGCCAAGGAAACACAGACTGCTCACTGAGGACCACAGATGAAAGAAAAGCAGCAAATCATCACATTTAAGGAGCAGAAGCAGAAATTCTTTCACTTTTTTATTTGAAAAATGACTAAAACCATCAAAGATGATCGAAATATTAAGTGTTTCATTCTCTAATGATCGATTGAGCCATTGTTCAATTAATGATTGTAGCTCTAATTAATATTCATGTTAATTTATTCAAGTTTAAAGTCTCCATCAGGCTTGGGAGAAAAACGCTCCTCTTGTAAAAAACATCAGCTGTTGCTTTTTGTTTCTGAATGGAGTTTCTTTAAACATGATGAAGAACAGAACCTTCCTGATCCAGCCTGCAGCTGTGCGACACTGACGGGTTTCAGAGGGCTGCGCATCAGTCTCTGAGCTTTCCCTCCAAATCTGGGCTGAACTTTGACACATGACTACACAGAGACAGAGCTGCAGGAGTTAAAATTAGGATTACTGGAGCAATGAGGCTGAACTGGGAGGTTTGGGAGGAGGCGCAGAGCGGCGTTACGCAATGCAGCACGGTGTGCCGGGCCAAGCGCAGCCTGATTAACGGCACGGAGGCCGGACGGCCCGTTACATCCTGTTCCAGCAAACACACGGAAGCGGAGGATGGAGGACGCCGCGAAGCTTTATCCGCCCCTCAGACCGTGCGAGGCCGCTTCACGACGCGCAGTGTCCGAGGATGGACGGAGGACGTCAAAGTTACGTAACACACATTCCGACAACCAGTTGAGTCCGTGAATGTCGCCCAGAGCGGCGCGTTTTCTCCAGACCTGAAGCACCGCGGCCGCGCACCGCGCACCGCGCACGGTGTGCATCACATCAAGGTTACACAGGCACGAGCCGAACATTACGTAACAGGCAGCTTTGACTCAAAAGAGACGTCAGAGACACACACACACACACACACAGAGACACACACACACAGAGACACACAGACACACACACACACACACACAGACACACACACAGAGACACACACACAGACACACACACAGAGACACACACACAGACACACAGACACACAGACACACACACAC
>JAQLOL010000016.1:752148-762706 GCA_029783665.1 Naso thynnoides | reverse complement strand
AAACCCACACACTTAAAAAAAAAACAAAAATAAAAAGCTGTGACTGTCAGTAGGGGACAAACGCAGAAATCTTCTATCACTGCAACTTCATGATCCAGTTTCAAAAAGCAGCAACAAATGTTTCTGTAAGTTTAGGCTTTTTTGGAGAGATGTGGAAGCAGTGCTCACCCTCCATAAAATCAGGTTATGTAACGCATGTGAATGGGAAACCCAACAATGCCCTGCCTGGTGAGAAAAAAAGGAAAAAAAAAAACATGTTGGCAAGCGTTCTGAAACGAGTTCTACATGCATGAAAGGAGAAACGAGTCTGTACTCAAAGACAAAGAGGTGAAATGCATCAGTTTAATGCTAAACCAAGCAAGATTACAGCTATTCATCCAGGCGAGCGCCCAAACACCACAGACTGATTCCATAACAGTAAAACCAACGTTCTTCTTCTTTAATAACTCGAGGGACAAAACTCCTGTTTGTGTCCTTGCAAAAGCAACAAACACTGCACAGCGTCAGCGCACAGAGATGCAGAAAAACAAGAACTTTTCAGATTCTCAGCAGTCGAGCAGCGCCGGGCATCAGACGCCGACAGACTGCGGCATCGAATCCCCGCTCAGACCCGATGTCACAACTGAGACGCACGCAAATAAAAGAAAAACAAAAAACAAATAAAACCCTGGAAATTTCTGGAAAACAATCTGAGACAGTACTACAAAAAGGTCTTTGGACAGAACTAACAAACACTTCACATCTTGTTAATACAAAAATATTAAATCTTATTCAACTCTAAGCTGATACAGGGAGGGGGAGGGGTTTACAATGGATCATGCAAGCTGAACTTCTGTATATTAAATCCAATAATAGATAAGTTTTTCATCTGAAATTTACCATTTGAAGCAATGAGACTGTTGAGCAGAAATGAGATATCCGACGGGCTGCTGGAGCAGTTCATCTGTGTACAAGTAACGTGACAGAGTACGGCAGCAGTGTGGAACACGGCCCGAGGCAACACAAAGAGCTTTGTGTGCACACAAACTTAAAAACTGGAAAAATAATCAAGTTATGCATCTTAACAAAGTGAACTGACACGACCTGCCGCTGCTCCAGGATGTCATCACTACATCAAGATTCATTCAAAATAAAGCACTGGCTAGATTTTCTCTGTGAGCACACGTTCACCATGTGCTGCAGGGTGGAGCCTCGTGTGATAGGACGATTCTTCTGTATGTGTGTGTGTGTGTGTGTTTGGGGGGGTTAATTCTGTGGGGGAGGAGGGGGAGGGGCAGGAGGCATGCCGAAGGGGGGCATGCCCGGTACCCCCATCCCCATCATTGTGACAAAGTTGGAAGGGTCCATGGGTGGCGGGGGTGGCGGCGGGGCGTACATCATGCCTGTTGAGCCTGGAGGTGGAGGAGGGGGTGGAGGAGGGGCGCCCGGGGGTAACGGGGGCTGAACACCAGGAGGAGGCGGCACCATTGATGGGGTACCCATGGGAAGTGGGGGCTGGGCTCCTGAGGCTGCAGGCTGCTGGGGTTGTTGCCATGGAGGCAGGGTGCCGGTGCCAGGGCTGGACGTGGTGGTCGTATCTGCAGAGGAGGGAGGGGGTAACAGCAGGAAGTTAACTCTTGACTGTCTACTAAAGCAACACACACACACACACACACACACACACACACACACACACACACACACACAGAGTGACGGAGCTCCATGGGTTATCAGCTGCCTGATACAGTTCTAAAAACCGATGTAGCACATTCACACTTTTTCAGAAACGGTCATCTAGTCTTTTAGTGCCTGTTTGAAACACGTGATGGCCTCTGGCGCTGCTGCGTCAGTCTGGCTCCGCCCTCCTTCCGCTCAGCTCAGTTTTCATGGAGAGTCAGTCTGGTAACCAGGCCCGTCTTTACAAATTTTTTGACCAGACAAATCAGCAACTAGCAGGAGTGGTTCAGTTCGATGACATAGAAGTCAAACGCTTGTTGGCAGTAGTTCAGGCCGACAGACAAAAAAACCCTCGTTACTGAAAACTACAGAATATTAAATAAGAGGAATGTTCCAACCAGACAGACAGCTGCCTTGGAGACACGAATGTGCTGCATTTTTGTGATAACATAAGGAACAATAGGAACCTTGGTTCTTAGTCTGTCGTTTTTTTACCCATCTGTGTGGTGCAGACACGAGACTCACGCAGCCTCGGGAACAACACAACATGTTAAAAAACAGCATAAAAAAAGCACTAAAACTCATGAAAACAGTCTCACAACACAACATCTGTGTGATTATTTTACAACTTGAGGAAAACAAACATTGGCCGCCACTCGACTTGTCCGGGTTATTTGAATCCCAACATTTCGCTGTGGTTTTCTTTGTCCGTCGGGCAGCCACAGTGTGGAGGCCTTGTAGTCAAAACTATGATACTGCACCAGTTTCAGACAGTTTGAGGAGTTATCAAAATATGATCTATGCCTAAACTAAAAAATATGATGTTATACTGTTAATTTGTCATACAGTTAATAGACTGAACGTACGGTAAGAACATCTGAACACTTGAAAAGCAAAATGTACAATTATTTTGTACACAAAATGCCAAAATGAAAGAAAATATGATCACAGACTTTATTTTAATAATATATTTGAGTTACTGAAAGAGAAACACTGCCACTAGACATTACAGTGAATTAAATATTTGCTTCAATAGTTACTATTATTGGTTACTTTTGATCCATTTCGTTAATTCAGGCCAAAGCTGTCAAACTGCCATCAGTCCTTGTTCAGGTCGCCAAATACTAAAAGTAGCAAAACAAAAAGACAAATCTAAAGCCTGTCAGTTCTTGTTAAATGTTGGTATCTTGCACATTTGATAAAAATCTGAAGACATTTTTCAGTTTTCATGCTAAACTGAAGTGATTAATAATAATGACTAATAAAAGAAACATCTTCTTATTTCAAGCAAACAGCTGCATTTACAAATTTAACATAACGGGAAGTTTTTGAAAATGAGCATCTTCTGCCGAGTTCCCCTTTTTTGTTTTCTCAGTTTCACATCCGACCATCCTCAGCCAGCATCGTTTTCATCTCGATACATTTTAATACGTGTACGACACGTAACGTCCTTGACTCGTCTGTTCACTCTTACTGGTCCAGCGAGAGGAGAGAACTCTAGACTGTCGTGTTAGGATTCTGGTGGATTGATCGTACTCCAGTTCTTATTTTTCGCTCAAAAGATCGTTCATGCTTTGACCCGTTGAGGCGCACTTCTAGTGATAATCATGATTTCAAAACAGGTGAGACCAGCTGGTGTGTCTTACAGACAGACTCTTAGCAAACAATCCTAATTTACCGTCTTACTGGACATGCTAACAGACCATGTGAGCTCACAGAAAAGCTGGTCGCTCAATGTGTGACGTGATTTAACTTCATTTGGGGCAAATTGTTGTGGGAGTTTTTGTGTGTGTGAAAACAAAGTAGTGAGGATTTGTGGTTTCTACATGGAGAGCCAGCTGACCTGCACTGAACAGGAGTCGGGCGACGGCTAAGCTGCAGTTCATAACATACAGAACGAGCGTGTCTGCATTCGGCACTGAAAGCTCAACTATTTAAGTCAATTGTATGTTTGCCACAATATTAGGAAAAAAACATTCCAGCCTATATAGAGGACCTTGTTTCTTATGATGTAATGTCAAAACAATTTTCAAATAAAAATGTAAAAAAAGGAAGTGCTTCAACGTGTTTTTACCATCTGACACATCGTGTCCTTCACACTAAAGGGAATCACCCAATGGTTTCACATACAGCTTTTGTCTGTTCTTACTCTGTTGCCATGGCAATGGTGTACTTGTTGCCATGCTGCTGGTAGGAGGTGGAGGTGGAGCCTGCTGTTGCCATGGTGGCAGAGGTCCAGAAGGGGGAGGAGGTGGCTGGTTGCTGGGGGGAGGAGGTGGAGGCGGCATCATGCCCATTGGAGGAGGCAGCAGACCTACAAGGAAACCACAAGTCAAACTTCTTCTTCAGGCTGAGTTTTGGTGCCACAGTTCATTCTCTTCGGTCGAAACACTACACACACACACGACCTCACACATGTTCACAACTCTGATAACCCAGAACATCGGCCCCTACCCATCGGATGTCCGTGAGGTCCTGGACCCTGGCCCATTGGAGGAGGGGGGGGCTGCATCCAGGGAGGAGGCAGGCTGTTGGGATTTGGGGGCATAGGAGGGCCTCCAATGTTGGGCATGGGGGGAGGGAAGCTGTGAGGTCCTCCAGGGCCACCGGGCCCCCCGTGCATGCCATGAAAGTTCCTGTTCTCAGTGGGACCGGAGCTCATCCACGGAGGCCGGTTCTGCTGCAGAAGAACGATTATTTCAGACCAAAACTTCACCTGAGGCTCTATTACAGCAGCAACATGAAACCTTTTCACCTTAAAATAACAAGTTCTAAGTCATTTTAGTGTGAGTGGGCTGTAACCTGCCTCAGCCACTCGGCCTTTGGTAGCTCGTTTCTGTACTATGGATCTTCAAGACCGGACTTGAAACCTAACGATAAACGTTACCATGTCACAGAAAACCGCTATTTCAGTGGAACCAGGTCATATTTAACAGAAAAAATGTCCTCTGGTTTCCCCTCTGATGTCCTACCACTGCTCTGCCTCCACTCTGATTTACGGAGGTTCCTGAAAGCAGCATGTAGGCTGCCTGCAGACCGAAGCTGCAGCACCAGGGAGTGTTGGTGTTCTGCTCCGCTATCAGAGGAGGTTTGGCTCTCTGGCAGATGGAGGTTCAGTGTCAGAATGACCACCAGAACCAGAACTGAGTGAGCGGGTAATGTAACTGGACTCAACAGTCTCAACGGGGGGCAAAAAAAAAACCCCAAAACAAACCCCACCTAAATATTCGTAATAATAATAAGAATAATAAATAAATAAAGAAACTGAATACATAACTAAAGCGTTTTGAAATCCATCCACATCCACGCGTGACTTTCATAAACACAGACTGCGAGCGCGCTGAGACGTGGAGGCAGAGCGGAGCGCGCTGAGACGTGGAGGCAGAGCGGAGCGCGCCGAGACGTGGAGGCAGAGCCGAGCGCGCTGAGACGTGGAGGCAGAGCGGAGCGCGCCGAGACGTGGAGGCAGAGCCAAGCAGAGGCAGAGTGCTGCTGTTACAGACCGTGATGAGCAGCGGAATGCTCGTGTGTCTGTCATGAACTCTGCAATCTGCACTTGAAATCATTTATTACTGACTGTTGAGTGAGTGATGCTGACTGAAAGTGTTTAAACACTGACACATTGTGGTTGCAATGATAATAAAAAATGACAGTTACTGCACTATACTTTATGATTTTCATTCCTTAATAACCACATTCTCAGGTGTATGACGGTTTCAGGACAGTCAGGGGCGTTTGTGGACTGCGGCTCTAAAGTCTGGCTGACTGCCACGGCTCTTAACCAGCGCAGTTGGGTATGATGGTGTTGAAGAACTAACCGGCGGTGGCTGGTTGTTGTTGGGTGCAGAGGCCCGAGGTGCTCCTGCCTGGGTGCTGGAGTGTCCCGCTCCAGAGGAAGGGACAGGAGCCTCTCCCAGCTCAGCCATGAGGGACAGATACTCCTTATCCATGCGCGCCTTGTCCTGAGCCGACTGAGGCGGCTCGCCACCCGTCGCTCTGTGTGCAGCGAAGGAGCTACGCGAAGCAACATAAACATGATTACAAGCACATTTACAGCAGTGAAGAACAAACGACACTTGTGTGAAAGGACTCAGCGGTCATCACCTGGTGTATTTGCAGTCAGAGGAGATGTGGCCTGCTCCACCACACTTGGTACAGAGGGTGGTGTTGGTGATGCTGCGCGGCTCAGTGTTCTGCCAAGGACGAAGGATCCTACAAACACAGACACAGTCAGTCTCACTTTCACCACTGCTGTTTCTCTGACGTTTCCCTTCCTTCATCACGCCCAGACAGTCATCACCAGTGACACCCCCACACTGGAGCTCCACTGTTGTCACACCTGTTGCACTAACCTGTTGTCGTCTTCCCGCAGCGTGCCGTTCAGTCTGGCCAGCTCCCTCAGCTGCATCTTTCGTAGGTCGTTCTGATCCTCTGGTGTCTCGATGCCTTGCTTCAGAATGTTACGAATCTGTCGACAAAGATTTCTCATCATTGTGACACAGGACGTGGAAAAAGGTCCAACGGGACATCAAATACACGTAGCTGAGCATTTTAACAGCCGTGCAAAAGTGAACCGTCTCAGAGGAGGAAGATGCATCGAACAGTAAACTGACCTGCTCCACAGCTTTTTTCACATTCTCCATCGTGTTGGCGGTGACCAAAGCATGCAAAGGCTCGTCCTCCCCTGGCAGCATCTGTCCGTCCTTCCGGCCGACTTTCCCCTCCTTCACAGAGCCTTTACCTCGGATCATGATCTTGGCACAACATTCCTTCTCAATGTTCTTCAGCGTGTTACCACTGATAAAACCAGAGGGGAAAAGTACGTTTTAACTGTGCTGCCATTAGCTTACTTGCTTATTAGAAGTCTGTAAAACTTGCAACATGACAGTCACATGAAATTAAATTTACCGTGGCCCGATCAGTAGACCGACAAAGTTGATTTCAGGGTACTCATCCTGGGGAATCATAACTTTGTCATTGACGCGGGTGGCTGGAGGCCTACAGGAAACAAACATATGGTAAGCTTTGATTGGTTTACTCTCACCGTCGCACCGTAGTGTCTGTTTTATTAACATCCTGCAGCCCTTTCCACAGGAGCAAACCAAACAGTTACTTGGAAATTCCCATCATCAACCCTCTCACAGTCATCTGAACGTTGCTCCTGCTTCCACTGTTCTTTTCTTGTTTTTATGAGGCCGAATCAAATTCAGGTTAACTTTTTTCCAAACTATTCTTGATTTCCGCTTCCCTTCGGCGTTGTTCAGTGCACAAGTCTTAATCAGGATCTGTGCACCCGGGTCTGTCAAACAAGTTTTCTGAACTCTTTTTTTAAGCATTATATTGGCTCGCCCATAATATCGGCCTAATGCAGATGTATTGGTATCAGCATTTATGTTCACCAGTACACACTGATATTCAAACAGTTTGTTAAGTCTGGAAAAAACGCTTGAACTAATGATCAGTTAGTCCAGCAGAGGACAGTCTGTTGTTAAACAATAATAAGTGAAATGTTTACTGTTCAGTGCACTGATGTTTGGAATAAGTTTATTAAAATGTGAAATTTCCTGCAGCCATTATATGTATTTGTCATAAAGATTTGATGATCAAATTCATCCGATCAGCTGATAATCCCAGCTGACGTATCAAATATTGTAATTTTCTTGCTTCCTCATAACAGTCTCACCATTGGTCCCTAAATCCCCTCGTGCTCAGGTCCCATATCTGTGATAGGCTGGTATCGGCCAATAACATCGGCAGACCGATATCGTTTGGGCCCTACATTGTAGAGTTTTAGATTTCAGACTATGTTGAAAGTAATTTTACAAACTGTTTGGCTGCTCAGTCACCTTGGACATCCTCTTTTGAAAGACAACACTTTTATTTTATCAGTTTAACTAACGCTGAGGTCAGACCACACAACATCAGCCCGATAACAGCCTGACCAGGAAGACGCCGGGTGTCGGGTGGACTCGGAAACAATCAATGAGCATCAGGTGCAAAGATCAATCGTTTGACCTCACGTAGCGTGTCATAATGACGCCACATCCTGGACCCGTCATGACAGAAAGACCAGCATGACTGGCTTTTTGTGTACGTCCCATGACAGCTCGTCAGCAGTAGTTAGTGGCGAGCGCTTCCATGCTGGTGACATCACGCACATCATGAACTGCAAGCAGTGATTCATCAAGGAGCAACATGTAGTCTGTGACGTCTCTCGGCCACGACACAGCCAGAATTTCTGACTCTTTAATCGCCTCATCTGACACAGTGAACATCTGAACGGACAAAAACATCTTGACGTCTGACCGCCGCATTACACAGATTGTGTCTGAAACCAAAAATCCTTAAACCTGATGGTGAGAGGAAAACAAAGGACTCGTACTTGTAGTCTGCGGGAGGCTTGAAGTCAGGGTTGAGTCCGACCATCTCAGTGATGAGGGAGTGGCGCTCCTCCTCAATCTTCTTCCGCGTGCGATACTCGCGGGTGTTTAACCTCTTGCCCTCACTGTTGTAAATGGGCTCCGGGGACGGAGACCTTCAAACGGCAGAAAAAAGACAAGAAAAGACATCATTGACACCTTTCTAGAAGTGGAGCCATCAACAATCACATAGGCTCCCTACAGCTAACTCATGCTTAAAAGGATTTCAGATCTTCATTATTTGAATCAATGGGTACAGACATTTCAGATTAATCTGAAAAGGAGTTTTGGAAATTTGGATCTACTGTCAGAATTCTCAGACTATGTGACTCATGGCCAGTGCAGGAGCAAACTCAAAAAGACAATGATGTAGCAACTCTGCACTGACATTTCAAAGGCCTGGCTCTATTCTTTACACATTTCAGGGTAAAGGGGGCAACCATAACTGTATAGTGGTAATTAACCCAAAACACTGGAAGGGCGTAAACCACAAAGAAAAAAAAAAAATACATGGCCATAACTAAACCTGCATACAGGATTGTTGGCCTACAAGAAAGGAAAGTTGGAGGTAAGAAAAAGAACCAAAGCAAAATTTGCAATCCTAAGCAGAACTGCTGGCTTTGAGAGTTGCTTGGTGTTGACGTGGCGGAAGAGGTCCGTACCTCCCCTTGGATGCTGAAAACCTGTGTTGCTGCATTAAGGAGGCTCTGTGCTTGAAAAAGGGTTAGGTTGATGTGGGGTAATTTGGGTTAGAGAAAAGGAATTAAGATTAGATATCCACCTTTTCCTATGCTCTCCCATCAGAGAGCCGCTTTTGTGCCCATGTGATGTGAAGAGTGAGGGAAAAAAAGGCTTTTCCTTTTATGATTGAAACTTCCAACGGTGACAACCTGAAACACCCCCAGTCAGTTCTGTCACATTAGGTCGGGGAACTATTTAAAAGAGTGAGTGCTGCAGCTCTAGTTGCTGTGGAAATGTCTGATTATGAGAGTCTACACAGTGTACAGACAGGGACTCTAAGCTAGCAAAGATCAACTTCACACACTCTTGAGAGCGAGCCACTTCCTGCGGGAACAGATCCTTATTAAAACTACGTCATCGGCTGGCAACTGCTTTTCCAGAAGTTTTCTTCCGAGCCACAAGAGTCCAGAGGGAAAACTGGAACACGCCCTCTTTCCCCCTGGGTGGAAATGTTTTCAAGCCACGGAAAAGCCAGAAATGACCAGCAACAAATTATTCAAATCCAGGATTTAACCTTTTAATTGCTGGTATGTTCAGATGTAGGCTACACATGCCATGAGCTAAAGGCTAAAGGTTATATCATAACTAATAGGTAAAAAAATTAAGTCAGGCAAGGCAATATGAAGTGTTGGGACTTTAGTCACCAACAAACTGTTTCAAAGGTGCCAATTTGTCTGAACTCTTGCAGTTTTAAAGCTTTAGCATTGATTATTTAACAATCAACACTTTAAAAATTGCTTCCGTAGAGTAAGGTGTATTGCCCCCAAACCTGTTTAAGAGGAAAACCTTCATACATGATGCATCATATACAGTATGTATTCATATATTCACAAAGCACTCTACAACAAACACACATGACAGGAAGTGGGTGAAACCATGATGCATAAAAACTAACAGGCTAAAGTTACGGCAATGACTCGACTATCAGTTCAAAGAAGAAAAAACTGAGATGTTCTGACTTAAATACATAAACAACTCCACTTACTCTGACCTGTTTCATTAGAATGCCCTGCTCCCTTTCACAAAACTATTTTCAATGAAATTATTTGTTACTTTACCCGAAATGGAAACACTGTTTTTTACTACATCAAGATGAAACCAAGACCCTGTAAACCTGTATACATCTGAAACCCAAAGCACAAACACTCGACTCAAGCATCGTCGTCGCTCAGCTCTGAGCAAACTTCCTCCTCCGAGGAAGATCACGAGATTCAATTAAACGCTCAGAAAAAGGATGAAGGCAGAGCTTGAGTGAAGTTGTTCTGCCCTAACTACTGTTTCCACAAACTTTCATAGTCAGTTGTGCACTATTTGTTACCACTTCTAACTATTTAGTAACAGTTTGAGGTAATTTTGCATCCAAACCAATCACATTCGTGCAAGATTTCTTCTAAGAAAGATCATTTTTTTGATTAAAAAAAATAAATTAGAATTTCTGTTTAATTTGGATGGAATTGCAGACACTATGTCGTTGTCTTGGGGCTTTCATTCAGATTTCAAAAAGCAGGAATGCTCTCAGTGCGGTTGTTTGTTATGGAATCACGGCCAAATTTTGAAAAGTCTCATTAAATTTGGCATCTTGGATGAAGACGAGATAAAAGACCTATGATTTTATTCTAAAGCTGGGCATACACTGTCACTGTAACTGTTTAAACTCACACTGTACAAGCAAATCACCTGAGAAGTGAAGCCAAAACGATTTACGCGCTCACACCGTGCGTGTAAAAACACCGTCAGCCCAC
>JAQLOL010000016.1:673939-685568 GCA_029783665.1 Naso thynnoides | reverse complement strand
TCTTCCTTGTTACTGCACACACAGTCCAAAGAATGGGATCTATCTTCTTGTCTGGAACTCAGGAGGGAGGAAAATAAGGGAAAGAAACATGAGCCATTCAAAAGCGTGTTGTTGTCTTTTGTCTACCAATGGGAAGGAAGCTGCTGTGGTGGCTTGACTAAGGCTGCGTGGAGGGGACAAAACAGCAGGATGCGATTAACGCAATTAAAAAATTAACTTGTTAATTGCGGCCTTTCAATGAAATCTGATTAGCACTGACAGCCCTAATAAAAACAGAAATGTTCTCTCCTGTTCAGACCTGATATGTGATGCTTGACTCAAGTGTACAGGTTGAAGATATTGACTGAACCGGACCTCCAGATGAAAACACTGGTAAAAAGTTTCACAAACAAAAGGGAGGTTAAATGGTCGTCCGTGTTGCTGTTCACAGTATTTCCTCGAGCGTCTCAACAACTCCACCTGCACCCATCAATGCGTCTACAGCGACTTGCGCTGCCGCTTCATGAAGGACATGGAGTAATCCCCGGCTGGTGTGCTTTTCTGCCTCTTCATCTGGACCTGTGACTGGGCTGTGAGCTGCAGCTTGATGGCGCTGGAGTTCACCTTGGCCGCACACAGCAGTTCCTTCATACCCTTCATCTTCTCGCTCTGAAAGACAACCACAGGACCGGCGGGGGAGGGGGACGCCTGCTGCTGGGATGAGGGTGAGGACGCAGAGTCCGAGCTGGGAGACTTGGGTTTTCCTTCAGCGTCTCCGCCCCGCAGGCTCTGAGAGGAGCGTCGGCGCCCCCCTCCGTCTCCCACCTTCTTGGGCTGTGCTGCTGCTGCTGCTGCTGCTGGCGGGGCTGATGGGGAGGTGGGAGCGGCAGTGGGAGGAGAACTCTGCTCGTCCAGCTTGGACTCTCTCCTCGGGCCCCGTCTGCGACCCTCACGGGGGTCATCACTGGACTGGTCGTCATCATCCTGGGACTCTGGCTCCTTGGTGATGATTGACACTTTCTGACGCACCTTTGGAGTCAGATGACAACATCAACAACAACAACAACAACAAACCCTTCATTTAGCATCCACACACGTCAGCAGCAGACAGAGCTTCAACTGCCTTTGGTTATCTCAGCTGTTCTGGGTTCCTCACCTGAGCGTCAAAGCGGCTCAGAGACTGGACCAGGTAGGTGGCCCACCCGACGTGAAGGACTGGCGTGGGACTGCCCTCCTCCCATTTGCAGATGCCGTCATAGAAACGCAGCAGGTGAGCAAAGCATTCGGAGTCCTGCAGTGCTGAGAGAGCTGCCGCCTGTTTGGGGTGTTCCTGACAGACGGGACGAGGGGTGGAGGTACTTTTGTTATTTTGTATGTTAAAAAATATTTAAAATAAATAAATGAATGATTAAATCCTATTTACTGTTTATTTTTACTGTTTTTTTAAAGATATTTTTTGGGCTTTTTTGTGTCTTTATATACAGGACAGCTGAAGAGTGGACAGGAAACAGGGCAGAGAGAGGGGGACTGACATGCAGCAAAGGACCACAGGTGGAATCGAACCTGGGTCAGCTGCGCGAGGACATAGCCTCTTTATATGGGGCGCCCACTCCACCAACTGAGCCACCGGGCGCCCCTATTGACAATTTGTAATGCAAACATAAACAGGCAGGCAGTGTGACCCTACACAGGGCTGAGTGGATTTTCATTGAAGTAAAAAAGGATCTTTGTGTGTAAGACATTTTTCTTGAATTCGTTCCTGACTTTTATCTTCATAAAAGAACACTTGACTGACTGGTTAAAAACATTCTTGAACCAAATAAACTGAATGGAGCAGAATGTAAAAATGTTCTTGTGTGTGTGTGTGTGTGTTTTTGTGTGTGTGCATGTTTTGAAGTATCTTGCTTTGTACAGAACAGCGACTTGTGACCACTTGACAGCAGGCAGCATTTTTCTAGTTCTGGTCAGTGGTGTTCACTGCATGAAAAGTGGGATTTTCGTCAGGAATCGTCACTGTAAATGGCCGTGGAAGTTCAGGTTAACGGGAATTCACGGTCACCACAGGAAACTTCCTCAGACTGCTGTGAATTGAGGTAAGCTTGTGAGAGATCCCTGATGAGTGACCCCTCCCAGCCCCGTGACTGTGTGAGGTTTTCATATGTAAATAAAAATCCCATGAACTATCAGGATTGTTTGTGAGTCTGTGTGTGTGTGTGTGTGACAGAGAGAGAGAGTCAGTTTGTGTTTTTGTGGTCAGGTCAACAGAAAACAGATACAGAAAACTTCATCTCATTATGGTGATTTAAAAGTTAATTATTTTATAGCTACATACACCAAAAGTTTCAAGACTGGCATGAACCTTAATTTTAAAGTGTTAAATTTAGTGGTGAAAAATACAGAATCTACCACCACATTGGACTTATATATTGGGTTATATAGTTGATTTATGTTAATTCATGCTGTCCAGTCGTGTAACAACATTTTACTTCACCAGCTGTTCATGAAAGCTTTGGTTACAATGATTAGCTTGCTTAGTTCCAGTCCACTGTTGATTCTTAACTATGAATGAAAATTTTGAACAATGTCAGTTTATCAGTCTATACCTACTTTTTTCTGTATCTGTATGTCTAAATAGGAAATATTGAGAAAATATTAGCAAACAATAATCACGTGTGGGAACAATTAGTTTTGTGGTAAAATGTAAGGTAATGAAGTAACATTTGTTGGGTGCTGTATACAATTGTTATGATAAAACAGAGGTCCAAGTTATTTTACGTTGCACAAATGGAGTTAAAAGGAAATCCACTTGGGAAGCAGTGAGGCGGAACCTCTATGTTCCCTCCAGTTTCTAAGGGGAACAGTGAAGCTGACACACATCTTACTGTTTCTGCATGTTTGGAAGGAATAAACCCATACAGCATGCGTCTGAAGTCTCTTATTTGTTGTTTCCTTGATCCTCGCTTGAACTGGAAGTTGTTTTGGCGACGCCATCTTAAGGAGCATCCCAAGTCTCTTATTTGTGTGTTACATATATATGTATACACATAGGGTGGGTCACATCAACACATTTATTTTAATGGCGCTCAGACAACCAATAGCAACACACATACTGTCCAATCACATGTGAGCTTTCCTCCGAAATGTCTCTGGCGTCATCAAATGGGTGTTAAGTGAGGGCCAGCCAGGCTAGATAGACGGCAGTAATATTCAAATGCTAATTAGCGCTATTCACTCCTCCATGAAGGTGCCCCCACCCTCCCGGCTATGCGGTGGTCAATTTCCGATGATTTTTGGCAATTTTTGGGGACCGAAGAACGTCCCTGTAAACTGCCATTAATTGCAGAGAATCACAGAAGTTTGCGGGGATTTACAGGGTTGAAAATCTGTTTTTTCAGGCAGTGGTTGTTAGAAAACATGTTTCCCCCTGGACCGGGCTGGGTGCGTGGAAAGTCTGTATAACGTTTTGACTTCACAACTCATTAAGCTTTGTTCGTGATGTCGCTGTTTTCTCACTGTGTTCCCTGTTTTGTTTCAATAAACACGTTTTGACCCTAGCTGAAGGAAGTCCACACTAAAAAATCTTGTAATTGGTTGTGAATGCTTGCAGCATTTGTTACCAATTGTTATTGTACATTTTTTATTATTCAACTTATTATTATTCTGCTAAGTTTTGTGACATTTAACCACTTCAACATACTTCAACACATTCAAACTGTTCAAAATTCAAAACATTCAGAAAATTCAGGAGATTGGAGCTTCAATTCAGAATTTTGAAAAAAATTGGAGATATTCCGCTTTTTCAATGGAAAATTCCCCATTCAAAGTAAATAGGAAAAGGTTCAAAATTTCATACTTTTTAAAAGGTTACTGCTCAATCATAGTTTCAGCTTGAAACTTCAATTCAACATCAAGATATTCCAAATTCCTTCTAAATTTCAATATCCATTCAGCTTTCAAATATTATTTAAAATATTCAAAATATTCAACTGTATTTGCACTGTTGTTATAATGCATTCAAATAGGAAATCTATTCAACCACAAACAAATTCAACTTCTTCCAGTTTGTTCCAGCTGATCAGTTCAAATGTTTCAGTAATTCATGCCAGTGTAAGTGTTTCAAAAATATACATCTTGTTCCACAAATGCTTTTTCAGCGGCAGCATTTACACCCGTAATTTCTTCAGAAATCACAAAGTCTAGTTAGTTAAGTTATTGTGGACATTCTTACATACACGTTTTTGTATTAAGCACACGAAGCATGAGATGTGATCAAAAGATCCAAGACTGCACCTATAAAAGCAAAATTTGTATTTCATATGAATCTGGCTGTCACCCGTTCAAATGGAACCACTTACGCAGTTATGTGCCACAGCTCCTGCCAGGCTTGGAACTCTTTGAAGTCTTCAGGCACCATCTGCAATTTGGAATCTATGTGCTCTAAGCAGGAGTGTTGTCATGCAAAACCCAGTTGCCATTTTGCTACAGTTTAGGCTGTGCCGAATGCTCTCTCTCAGATGTCTCACATTGTCACAGTAGAACAGTAGTAGTGTGATCTGGGGGACAAATTTGAGGTGCTTGATACAGACACATTGTGTGCACAACTGTGTTTGCAATAGAAACAGTGTCAAAGCTTTTTTGATGGAGCTTGTATATTGACTGCTCTGTATACAAAAATCAATTATAATTAATAAATATTAATAATAAATATTTAGTGTATGCAGTAGTGTTACAAATCACGACAGTGTATTTTTTTTTTTAATCTATACAAGTTTCTTTTAGAGAAATGAAGTAAGCATGAGTTCTTCTAAATGGAAGACAACTGAGCTTGACTAAATGCTGCTTACACAATGATGCATTAGTTTTAACTTTCTAACATAATATCAGATATATTCAGAAATCATTCACAAGGGATACTTTACTGCAGAACCAGACTTACTGTGTGATTTCTTGCTGCTAATCGTCTCTGCTAAGTAGGACCATGAATTCAGGTCCTTCACATTCCACATTATTTTACATTTCAGTATTGTTAGTTTTTATAAGGAAGTCTGCCTCTTCCTCTACTGTCTAAACTATTGACTTTAGCACTGAAAACAAGTCTTAGTACACAGGATCAATACCTCAGGTGTCATTCTGCCAAAGCCTATAAACTAACCTGTACATTTCAAGTGCACCTTTGCAGTACTCACTAACGTTACATGCAAACTGTAATTCTAGCCTAGTGCACCTTGGTGATGCAACAACACGAATCAGCAAAATGCATCACATCTGTGCCTGAGTAAGAAAACAAGGAAATGTGTGGGTTTTTTTTTTAAAGTGTACTAAGTGTTTCTTTTTCTTTTTCTAAGCATTTCTGTCGTCAAAGAGTCACTTTACTGAGTCTGATCTTTGCTGATCTTTGATCAAATGGGAAATGTTAATTCAGATTATACGACTAACCCTCAAAATGTCCTGTGAAAGCTCAAATTTAATTTTACATGTGGTAAATACATTTCCTCATATTTTGTTACAAAACAACACGGCGGTCGGTACTATCATGAAACAACAAACATCTTTGATGTAGGAGGTTCCATCAAAATCCATGCAGGGGGAAGTGTAGCTTAATTACCTACACCACTAAAAATAGGAAGAAGGAAAATAAGCTTTTATTATGCAGCTGTACATGACTGAAAAAATGCCTTTTACCAACACCGTCTTGTGAAAAATATGAACAACATGAGGTATGTAGGTCAGACTTGAGGGAGAAAGTATGCTGAAGGACATTTTGAAGTTGAAGAAGGGAATTTAATGGGACCCTGTTGAGCTCTAAAACACCAGCTCCCTTGTGTCTCTTTTTTCTTTTAAGTAAAGGAGATTTTTTTTTTTTTTAAAGAAAAAGATGACTGCAAAGAATCAAATTTTGTCCACACAATGAGACTCCTCCAGCAGTTGAACTGCGGACTACTTTCAATAGGATAAAGCAGGTAAAACTGGGAGGATGCTGGAAAGTGGAGGGAGACAGGAAGAAAAACTTTGATGAAGAGATAAACAGTGATGAAAGACATGGGGACAGAGGTGGTGGGCTGTGTAGAGAGATTAACAGAGGGATAGGACTGTGTGACTGAAGGTAACATTGCGACTAAGGTTTGGGCAGGTGCCAGGGTCGACTGGGAATGCTCTTTTAAGGAAATGTCTCATCTAAGACAAACAGAACTTGAGAGGGTAGAAAGCTGGTATCACCTTTGTGTTTGGGTACTAAGAGAATCAGCTGTTCTTTAAACTTCATCCTGCATTTGAAATAACTTAAAAAGCTAGTTTTTCTCTTCTGTAGGAACATTTAATCAAAACATGGATTTAATTTCTCATGATGATTTGATGTTCTTCATAGGTTGACTTACGGTCATATCTTGTGTTATATATGAACTTACAGACGTGCTAGATTTTGACTAGTCATGCTGGCCTTACACCAAACGACATTGCAAACAATTTCTAAGTCGAGGGCAAATTGAGTCAGAATAAAATCAGAGTTTTAATGAAGTTGTTGTGCGCTCGTGTGATCTCAGCCATTTGGAGTGAGGTGGTCATAACTCAGTGTAGACTGTTTTAAGGCAGTCTTTTTCTTGTCTTGGTGCTGAGATGAAATCAAACATGTTTAATACTATCACAGGTCTTTAGTCTTGTCTTTTGCAAATTGTGCTGTTCAGTGACGTGAAAATGGTCAACAACAAACAGGTGCATCTCCCCAGCATCGAACGGGAAGCTTTGTGCAGGTAATGTCACAGTTTACAGTCTGATCACAACCAGTTTCTCCATTTCACCCAGAACACAGCCTGATCACTCACTCCCAGCCAATCACACGCTCCGTGCTCTGCTCCACTGCAATCAAGCTCAACTGACAATACCTGTTACCTCCAGTATATAAGCCCCGCTCACCCAGTTTGTTCCTCTGCGTTATGTGAGCCAGCCACACCGCCCAGCCTGTTACCTCGCCTCTCTACCTCACCAGTTCTCCAGCAGCTCTCTGTGCTGTTAAGCTACAGAGTCATCTCATCTGCGCCACAGCCACACCGCCCTTCCCTCTTCATCAGCGTCTGCAGCCACAGCTGCTCTCTACATCAGTCAAGTTCACCACCTCAGTAGTGCAGTGAGCAATGGCTTCCTTTCTTATTGTTTTCCAGCCTCAGCTCCAATCTCCAGCGCTGCCAGCACCACCAGACTCCAGCTCCTTTCTCTACAATACCCTCAAACCTTCCCCTGTCTGCTCTGGTCTTGATTCCGGGTCCAACTTTACACCAATCATCACAAGCTTTTTGTAACTAGTAGTGCTTCAGATACATTCACCCTTTCGCACCAAAGTTAGTAAAAGTGGGTGAACCCGCTAAAATTAGACGATTGATGACTTTCACAGTGCCAACCACGGACCTGGATCTGATTGTGAGTTAGCCTTTTTTTTCCCCTCTTTCCTCTGGTACATCAGCGTCACGTTATCCAGGTGTGTGGCACCAGGATTTCAATTTTGGATGGACGTGACCTTACAATTAACTTCTAACGGACAGAGGTAAAAATGACTCCTGCCTGACCTATGTCAGTAATCGGAATGTTTGAGCATGTAAACGCAGTTTATTTCATAAAATTGTGCTAACTGGCATATAACGTTATCATGTAACTACTTACATATACAAGAAAAAATGCAAATGTTTACCAACTTATTAGAAGTAATTATTTTAGACTTAAGACTCAATATTATTGTTTAGTTTCATTAATTAATGTCCAGATATAAAACAGTGATTGCATTTGGGACACAAACTGGTAAAGGATTTGACCTTGAATCATTATGTTGCTTAAACAGAGGGCCTTCTGCAGCATTGCCATAGTAAGACTCACACTTCATTGATTACCCGGAGTTGCCAGGCTCGCAACTTTTCTACTAAACTAAGTTTCAAGTTCAATTTTTGGAGCTGCTGTCACACTGTGGCACATTTTTTAAGGGGCTTCAGTTGCTGCAGAAGTAGTGCAAATGTCCTGGAACCCAGACATTATTGACACTGCGGATAAATATCTGGCAACCTGAGCAGAGAGCGAGCAGTCTAGAACAGAATAGAAAGCCTTTATTGTCATTGTATTCACGTACAATGAAATTAATGGGTGCCACTCCAGAACGTGCATCAAAAAGACATTTCATTAAACTAAACACAGCACGACACTCACAATCAGACTGAAAATAAAAGTGCCACTGACATCGATCAGAAAAAAGGTCAGAACATCAGAGCATCAGAATGTGCATAGGTCACAGTTATGGTTATTGCACCGTCCCCACATTTGTCTACATGAATAGTCAAAAATTGTTCAATACACAGTACTTCATTATTTCATTATTGCCCAGTTCCAAAGATTGCACAATCCATGTTATTACGCTATTCGCTGTGAAGAGTGTTACATGATCATCAGTTCATAGGGCAGGGGGTGATCATAGGTTGGTATCATCTTGACCATTGGTTGAGGGCTTGGATGGCTTTAGGGAAGAAACTGTTCATGAGTCCGGTGGTCCGAGTTTTAACTGACCTGTAGCACCTGCCTGAGGGTCGGAGTTCATCCTGGTGGCCAAGGTGAGAGCCATCCCTGGTGATGTTTTTGGCTCTGATATTGTGATATCCTGAAATGAGGGGTGGGGGCAGGCGATGATCTTTTGTGCTGTGCTAATGACCCTGTACAGTGCTTTTTTTGTCAGCTACTGAGCAGTCAGCGTACCACGCCATGAGGCAGCATGTTAGGTTGCTCTCTATTGTAGAGTGGTAGAAGGCCACCAGCAGCTTTGACAGGTTGTTTTCCCTCAGAATTCTAATGAATTGCAGGCGCTGTTGAGTCTACCAATGTTGTGCTCAGTGTGAGGTTGGTTTGCCGAGCACAACATTGGTAGACTGTGGACCTCCTCTCTGCAGGAAGACTTATCTCCTCCTGAAATGACTCTGACCAGTTTCATCTGCAAATTTTATTATGGAGTTAGTGTAGGAAGAAGAAGCAGTATGTTACGACATTCCTGCCAACAGTGCGAATCACAGTAAAACATTTTGAAGTTGTCCTACAAAGTCAATGTTGCAGCATTTTTTTGTTTTAGCTGTATTTTTTTAAGTAGACATTGCATTGCATAGATCTCTATTGCGCTTTTTTCTGTCATTTGACAGAAATAATATAAAGATAATAAAATAAAACATAAAATATACTCTCTGGTGAGAATTGCTTTTCATGGATTTAAAAAACTTACCTGCAATGCAAAATAAGGGAATTTAAACATATGATTAAACAAGCAATTAATTAGAGATTAATTGTGGTTTGGAAAAATATTGTTTGACAGAGTAAAATAAACATACATGCATATATTTTTTCAAATATGAACCTACCGGGGCGCCTGGAGGCTCAGTCAGTAGAGCAAGCGCCCCATATACAGAGGCTATGTCCTCACGCAGCGAACCCGGGGTCGATTCCACCTGTGGCCCTCTGCTGCATGTCAGTCCCTCTCTCTCTGCCCTGTTTCCTGTCCACTCTTCAGCTGTCCTGTATATAAAGGCACAAAAGCCCTCAAAAAATCTTAAAAGAAAAAAAAAAAAAAAGAACCTACTGCACGTTTTTCCATGACCTGCCAAGGGACTAAGGATGAAAATTTGCTGCTTAGCTCAGTCTGATTACTTGAGATTGATGTGAAAGTGAAACGTTATTATACATGGTCTGTGTGTTTATAAATACAAGTTACCTAATAGAGAGTAATAGTGTTAATTTTACTACATTAGTATTTCTAGTTCAACTCACTGGCCAGTCCAAAAGATTTTTAATTAACCTGCACCTGGAAGAACAGCCTGCAACGTCTCTGCACCACAATGCCACCTTACTTTTTTTTTTTTTTTCTGAATCTTACTAAGTTTTTATGTAAAATCCTACAGCTGACTTTTAAAAGGAAAGTTGTGTGTTTCAGCAGTGACTGTAGCTCTTTTTTAAAATTTTTCAATCATCTGCTGCTTTACTTCTCTCCTCATTTCGACTTTTTTAAGTAAATATTTATTTAACAGGGACTCAGTGAATACTTTGTTTCTCGAGGAAACAAAGAGCATTTGCTGAAAGACACGAGACTGGCTGCTGTCCACTGTACAATGCAGAGTTGGACACATGAGAATTACTTAACTTAATTACTTACTTAACTTAATTAGCATGACATGATCCATGGACAGCACCAATGGCACAGCAAAGACTTATGGCAAGGTGGCGAGGTGGTGGTCTACAGCAGCTCCGGGTCCATCAGGCAGGTCAGCTGAATAGACTGCATCAGTGATCTCTTACCTTAAGCAGAAAGATTCAAAGGTACTGAAAGGTTTCCCATCAGTCCAGTGATGGTAACTAATGAGACCAAAACAGTTTTCTAAATGCGATTCCAAAAAACAAAAAACAAAAAATCTATGTGCTGAATTTAAATTTCACTGTTGCATGAGGCCATTTCTTGACAAATTTAACCTTGCATGATATGTTGAACTTGAACCCTTATGTAAGTGCAGTCAATGGCTGAAATCTGTTTGTGCAACAATTACAGTGTGTTTCTGAAAGTAATGTTAAAAAAACAAAGAATCACTGCATTGAGATTAGAAACTCGGTAAATGTTTTCAGTTAAAGTTTTTTAAGTTTCTAAAATTGTTAGCCATGTTCGCATTTAAGTCTTTAACTACTGTAAGTCTTTGCAAAGTTAATTTAATCACTGTGGCCTACAGCACAAGCAGCAACAAACAAAGCTATCCTTGAAAAAGACCACACAGCCAGCATCCATAAAAAGTCAATGTCATCATCAAAAATAGTTATTATAAATCAATAGACCAATGATGTTTTTGTCCAGCACCTGTCTGAATTGGCTGACTTCAATCCAGCAAAAATGACATGGAGTCCACTGTGTTGTCCAGTCCAGAAAACATCTACTTTTGAATAGTCACAGCTCGAACATATTCCTGAACTGTAACTTTATCCTATGGCAAAGTTCTCCTGGCTGTTATCCTGGCAGACCTCTCAGCCAACTTGTTTTATCAATAACAACGTCCCTCTCTTTGGACAATAAGCTGAGATGTGAGAGTCTGGCTTACTTCATGGATGCTTGCAGACATGCAAATGTAATGTTTCTAAGGAGACAAAAGACAATGCAACAAAATCTTGATTTGTATTCTATCAGCAATGCCTAGTTCGACAGCTCCTCCTCGTTTCCAGTGTACATCACATTTGGATGATGACGGTAGACCTTCCGCCACAATTCATGTCTTCACCATCCTAGGAAAAACAAATTTGGATAGGCGTTCAGCTTGACAATGCTTGACAGCCAGTTAACAACAGAATGACAGCTGTGTTAGCCCCACATATGGCTAATGGCTAATCATTAGTCCCCCACGGTGCTCTGCTTTTTCAAACAAGACACCACTGTTTCATTTAATGATGCCAGACTCGGAACATTCAGTTAACTCAGGCGATTGCAATTGGTCTGGACCCAGGCAAACACTCTGATCTACATGATTTATTTGTTTCATAATTCATTTCTAATGATTAAATTTGTTTGTAAACATATATATATATATATATATATATATATATATATATATGTGTGTGTGTGTGTGTGTGTGTGGATTTATTATATTAGATTTTTTTCTCATCA
>JAQLOL010000016.1:657220-668997 GCA_029783665.1 Naso thynnoides | reverse complement strand
AAAAATATGCGATACTAAGCAAAATTTTAGTGTTGAAATGGTTAAGTATGTCCATCTACTTCCACATCTAATATTTATGACTGGATTCCGGATCACTTTTGGAAGTAACTGTGTTTTTTGAAGCCTCTTTGGGTTGAAGTGTTTGTCTTAATATGGACCTCGTCAGCATCACAGACATCATGTGCTGACCGAGTTGCATCAGCCAGCTAAGACAATTAGGAATGTGTTTATTTTTTCACTTAGAATCAAGCGGCACAGACTAAACACAGGACACATGTTGTACAAAGACTTACAATGCAACTTTCTAATCATAATATTAACCGAAGTATGACGCATTGACTTGTGTCAACACTCTCATTTTTGCTGTTAATGCCTCAGAGAGTACTTTGCTTGAGAGTGAATACTGAGTGAAGTATTGAACCATGTAGAGCTGTGGCATTGTACGTCCACAGAGCTCAGAGTTTCAACAATCACTTAAATTGTTTTGCCACTGATGATGATTAAGAGAAAAACCTTTCTAGGACACTTCAGAGTGATTAGTGACACAGTTACGTTTTGAAAAAAACATAATATGTTGAATTGAGATCAGCAGTTTGTAATCAAGATGTTGGGTAAAAAACAAACTGCAGTTTTAAGGTTCAGTTGATGGTAAATGACTTTTTCCCAGACATAACTTCATCATTAAGACAAAAGCATATTTCACACACGTCATTTGTTCAGATTTTTTTCCAACTTACCTTTTTTTACTTGAGTTTTTTATTGATTTTACTTCTTAACACCTCCACTTGTAAAAATTCAAGAGACAAACATAACAATTTAACACTCTATCAAGTATGTGGGGTTTTTGACACGAGCACTGCTGTAGCACAGCATAACGACGCATCTTTTATGTTACAGTTTGAACTGTAAGACGTGCATCATAGTAGGTAACGGAGGAATCCTCGCCAACAAGTCTTTGGGACAGAAGATTGATGAGTTCGATGTGGTGGTCAGGTATGTTATGACACAGAAGTACTTGTTTTGTTCCTTAAATCAAAAGTCTAAGTACCAAGAACTAGATGGTGCACGATGTCAAAATGCAGTTAGATAATAAACTCACTAAATTAGTAAGTTACATTGTCAGTCAGATACACTTTTGAGTCGTTATCTGAGTTGTTTGAGTTACTGCTGCCTTCTGTCAGCTTAAACAGTCTTGCCATTGTCGTGTATTTTTTGTTTAACGGGTCATTCTCTGTAAACTGTAGAGCTTGTGAACAAGGCCTGAGATTCTCACACTTACCCCATCTCACACCAACAGCCTTTACACTAAGTGGTTCAGGTGACCCAATCCCAGTTTTTCTTTCAATATGTCACAGATCAGATATGTATTCTAAACATGAAAGGAGGGAAAAAAAGCACCTAGAATCAGATATTCTCAGATCTGTTCCAAGCCTTGTTGAATGTGGAATAGGTTATCTGCAAATGTGTCTGATTTACTGTCATTGCAAGTCACTTGAGGATGTAATTTGATAATCTGTCACTCAACTAGAGATTGAGACAACAGCTGCTCTGGTCAGTAAAAACTCTGAAAACAAACAGAAAGAAGTCTTGAACAGAAACAAGTTGATGTGTACTGCAGACATTTTAAGAGAACCTGTGTGACATGTAGAAGGCCACGAAATCACCAAGAGTCTTCCATCTGAAGTGAGCCCTAATGTTGGTGCCGCAGGCGAACCTCCTAAAATTCCTCTCTTGGGACCACCTGAAGATCTTGATGAAGAGCTGGTTGAGTCGGGGGTCCCCCATGTATAAGGTTTATTCCATTTTCAGATCAGATTCTGACTGGTTGTTCTAGACCAGTATGGATGACTCAGACGCATACAGTCCTTTGGTGTGACTCAAGAGCTTTTGTCTGCATTTCAGTCCAGAAATTTTTTTTAAAAAGGCTTTCACATGAAAATAAAATTAAAAATTCCGTCAAATTAATGTTAAATGTATTTTATTACTTATATTTATGGAATCATTTAAATGTCTAATATATATATATTTTTTCTTTTTCATGAAGGAGGGACCATGGATACATGCAAATAACAATAAATACATACAAATTGCTTGAACTGAAAATTACTGTCACAAGTTAGACAGAGCATTAATCCTTCTAATGTGATCTGATCTGACGTTTTGGGTTTGTATTTGGTAATTTGAGAAATGTACAAATACAAATTAAAATGACAAAATTTAACCTGTTCTGATAATTTTTGGAAGTGCTTTTTTTTTAATTGATTGGTTGATTTATTGATTGTGCAGCTGTGTGCTACAGGTTAAATGAGGCCCCAGTGAAAGGCTACGAGATAGACGTGGGCTCCAAGACCACAGTGAGGATCACCTATCCAGAGGGCGCCATCCAGAAGACGGAACGCTATGAGGCGCAGTCCCTGTTTGTCCTCTCGGCCTTTAAGGCTCTGGACTTCAGTTGGCTTCAACACATAATCTTCACCCACAAGCCGGTAAGGCAGATGAAAACGGTCACTTTTACTATTGGACAAATTAATGCAGCTGTGCCCAGTAGGGATCAGCATTTGAAGAAATTTGCTTGATCAAGCATCGGGAAAATTAGTGATCAGTTGTTTAGATTTAATCATTATTTTTTTATATCAAAAATATCTATAACAGAAAATAAAAAATGCTACATGTTTTTCACTCAAATCTTTACTTCAAAAAGAACTGATAGTCCAATAATAATCCTCTTAGACAAGGCAGTTGAAGGTCAACTGTATAACTTAAACAAAATGTAACGTGAAAGCAGCCGAGCACGAAGCTCCGACACCACGACGTACTTAAACACAAGTAAGCCAACAAGTCCCAAAAACATTCATATCAAACAATAATGCCTCAATCTGAAAACATTACTTACTGTCATGCATCGCGGCTCCTCTGTGCTCAGGTGGAGGGGATGGAAGGTTGAGAGGAAGAAGCACTGAAGTGAACCAGGTCCAATGTAACATTACGTTACGTTGTTTAAGTCGTACATCATTGGGGTCGTTGTCATGTTGTGCTTATACGCAGCTTTGCAGTGTTTGCAATGATCTTCATTATCTTCTAATTTGAAATGGTCTCACGCCAAACTTTGCCATGACCTCTTCACGTTTACGTTTGATATCTGCTGTAGCCATGACAGCTCGAAGGCTCTGTCTCCTAAAAGTAGTACCGCCCCCCCTCTGGAGAGATGTCTCATTGTTGCCACATAGTGAAATTCATTGCATCGCTTCAAGAATCAAACTATGCAACACAACCTGTCGGCTATTTATATTATGTTTGATCGATAGAAATTTAACATAAATGACAAAATCAATTATCGATCATCGATTAATCATGGCCATCCCTAGACTAGCCAGACAATTTGCTAATAGGGATAATTTACTCACTGACTTTACATCAAACTCTTTGTGTTCTAACATTGATTTAAAGCAACAATATGTAACTTTGACCGTGACCGGCAGTCTTGAAAAACAAAACTTAACGATTAATACGTTGCACAAAACAGCAGTTTTAGTAAAACCGGGTCACATTTTATGGGGAAAAAGTCCTCTGGTTTTCCCTCTGATGTCCTTCGACTGATCTGTCTGTCTGCAGCCTTTTATTTAGCAGAGCTGTCACCAACAACGACCCGCTGCTGCAGCTGCAGCTTCAGTCTGCAGGCAGCCCGCATGTTGCTTTCAGGAACCTCCATGAATCACAGAGTCGAGGCAGAGCAGTCAGAGGACATCAGAGGGGAAACCAGAGGACATTTTCTCCATAAAACATGACCCCGTTTCACTAAAACGGCTGTTTTGTGTGACATGGTAACGTGCGTCATTCAGTTTCGTTCTCATAGCCGCAGGTCAAAGTTACCTCGTGTTGCTTTGACTCAAATGTTTTATGTCACGCCCCCCGTTAGAGGAAGAAATTGTTTTTTTATTATAAGGTAAATATTGTTATTTCCTTTAAATTCTAAACAATAAAATAAAATTAACCAGCAGTAACTTAACACAACATCTTCACGGCCGAAAATGAACATGAAACAGTGAAATGAAGCAAATACCTGAGAGCACAAAAACACCAGAGAAACAAAACTGCAAACCACAGAGATTCAGTTTGAAGCTACACAAGTACAGAGCTGAATAATCAGGAACGACTTTCTCTCTGCACAGACAAGAGTAGAGTTAATCTGCACGTGCTTCAATGAGGGGGAGGAGGAGGGATTTCACGAGCTGAATGTGGTGAGCGAGACGCCATCAAACGAGCTTCAGTTAAAGTCAGCCTCACTCTGGAGACGGTCAATGTCACGCGTGAGGCAGCACACCTCCGCATGTTCAAACTGCTGATGGAAACGCAAATGAGCACAGCACGGTTTGACTCAGTGCAACCAAAAGTGCAGATTGAAAAGCCTGATTCAGGGTGCGTTTAGTGAGGAGCACTTTGCCCACAGCAGAGAAAAACTGATCCACGTCCAACCAGATCTGCCTCACGTCCACGCTGACTCGCTGAGAGCAAACCGAGAGTTCAGACTTGATTTCATACAGACTCACTGTAACTCTCTCCTTTCAGTTTTGGCTATGTGATCCTGCATCATCATACCGCAAAGTCACCGTTTGTGGAATTTCTCTACACGTTGAAAGAGTATCTTACTCTTTAATGTAACAGGAAGTAGGCTTTACCTTCTCATTGACCCCCGCTGAGACGGTTTGTCCTCGCCGGTCCTCGTTACCCTTTCCATGCCAGGTGACCTCGGCTGTCTCTTCGCCGTTTTTGCCGAAAATCACCCAGGCGTGGTCCTCAGACAGCGCCAGGTGGACGTCCTTCAGACCTAGGACCTGGCAGGCTGCTACCACAGCAAACGCCACACCTGAGCTGTCCAGTTTGGTACCTGGTTCAAATGAAACACAGAATCTTTGTCATCACTAATTCCAAGGTGACACAACAAACATCTTCACTTCATTGATTTTGGCAAAGCCGCACCAGTGATGAGACTGAAGAGGGACTGGATGTGAGCCCGGTCCTTGAAGTAAGAGCGGCTTAGACTGTTCCAGATCACGTCGGACACTTTCTTTACCAGCTCCCTGCTGGACCCCGCAGCCGTCCTCCGATACTGGGACAGGTCCACCGCTCCACGGATCTGGGCCGTGAAACGTTCGTACAGTGCAGAAATCATGCCCAGCTCCACCGTGGGGAAGCAGGAGTTGGGACAGTCCGGTTCCAGCGGTTCAAACCGGACACCTGGAACATTGATGGGGATGACCCGATTCACAGCTAGGAAGTGCTCGACGAAACCCAGGACCAGGGAGAGAAGCGCCAGGTCGGGCTCAGACTTTCGGAGCTCGGCGTCAAACAGCTGAACCACACCGTCGATCCCGCGCAGGGGAAAGTGCTTCTTCTGGGCGGAGTGCAAACCCATGGTGTCCACCGTCAGTCAACGCAGATGCTCTCCTCACCTGCAGAAAGAAATATTACAGAGCAGCCGGTTCAACGCTGCATCAATATCACACACTGATGCAAAGCACATACAAAGCAGGATTTTAATAAGGAGGATAATGTTACATACTGGTAAAGGAGGGAAAAAGCAAATCGATTCTTGTGTGCATCAGTCTTTTGAGTGACCATATAAGTGTTTTTTTCTGAAACCTTTAGCCTCATAAATAAATTACAGTGTTTAAAAAACATCTGAATTACATTCTGGGTTATGAAATAATGACTTCAAAATCAGGATATTGACAAAACAGACAATAAGCTTAAACCAAAAATAATTGCAGCCCTAAATACTAACGTACGGTCTGTAGAGAGTCGACATGCTGTATAAAGCTGATCCTTTCCTTTTTGGTTAGAAAATAAATAAATACAATAGAATTTCAAGTCCTAACTGTATTTAAAATTAGTGCAGCTTTGTGTCTTACAGGTTTTTATGTGCTTACTTAAATACATTCTTCATATTAATTTAACAAACTTAAGATTTTTAAGCCCAGGTTACTTATATGAGTGTCCTCTCCTAACAGGCAAAGCAACATTTCCTCTGATATATTCTGTCCAGCCTCATTAACAAACATCCCTTAAAGAATTTCAGAAATAAATTACTATAAATTATTTTGTGTGCTGTGTAACCACGGCAGGTCGGTGACCGCCGGCGGAGCGGCTCGTTGCGTAATGTCGGCTGCATCAGAGGCGCTATCACGGGCCGTATGGCGCTCCGGTGGGCGGGGCACCGTCTCCCGCATCCAACACACACTCACCGACACAAGCTGGAGATGTTCGGGATTCACGCAAATAACGTTTCGTCCAAGTGTCCGCACTCTGCGTCACCGCAGATGCTCCAGGTTCTTCGTTACAGACCGAAACAGTTCGTTAAATGAACTAGTTTGACGCCGTAGATGGGCTGGCTGACGGCGGCTAACTAGCTCACTTTACTAAGTTAAGTTCACGTTAGCTTACGTTAATCATCTAAGCGTACTGCCGGTGTTAGTTTGATACACACAAAGTTGTTTTAATGGCTAGGCGAGATAGAATACGCTACAAAAACACCTTGAACCGGAAAGTGACGCACATTTTGGCCAACACTTAACGTCAGGAGCAGCCGGCTAACAAGCTAACGAGCTGCTAGTTAGCCAAACTCACCACTTTTAAATAACGCTCATCCCCCTCGACCTCCGCGAAACACGCCGCCGCAGCGCCCCGCCGCTCCAAGCTCTTATCTCGGTGAAATACGGCCCGTGTGGGAGACGTTGCGTACCTGTTTTCTCACAGCGTCAGACACATGTTTTTGTTTGTGTCTCCTTCTTTTGCCGCGCAGTTCGGTCTGCGGCGTGTCACCGCTCTCTGCGTTTGCGTAACACCGCAGATCTCGCAACGACGCGCGGCGCGCCGTGCTGCGCAGTCGGGCCTCGGCAGGCCCATCCCCATAGTTAAAGATCTTACCCACTGCGCACACGGGTTTCCCCGCATGCATGCTGGGAAATGTAGTTCAACACGTGTTATTCGTGAACACCCCAGGAGAGGGCAGCATGGTGCCATTATTTGTCTAATGTCCACGAAATAGAACAAAGGTAACCGTTACATAATGGAAAAGAGACAGTAAAATCCAACAGTATAGATTTGTTTAATATTGTACAGTAACTCTAATTTATTTAAGACAACTGTATTAATATGTTTATGGCCGGCTTATATTTATTTCGTCCTATAAACCATCCAAACACACAGTTTATGCATTCCCAGCATATTAACAAATTATTTTTAGTTTTAATATTTTTGTGCAATTTGCTTGAAATTCACGTAAGACAGCGTCCACGAACATAAACGCCAATGTGAAGCCACTTTTGTTCAGAGCAGGTACAACATGGTGTCTGTGTTCAGGAATATTCCTCTTGTTGCCTTCAGGTGCTGTCGAAATTTTCTTAGCGTTGACGGAACTTGACGATTGATTTTGAAATTCCGTCTGGAATAACTGTATTTTACCGACACAAGAGTAGCTTTAGCTGCCATATGTTTTCGAAAAGGCAGCCAGCACGCAGTGACAATGCTAACCATTTAAAGGATTTATGCTTTTACACTTCAAAGCAGAGACGCGTCCTGTTTTTTTCGAGTTGGAGTTGGGATATCGGAGCCTAAGCAGGGACAGTGAACGCACCTCAGCCCGACATGTTTTCTCTCTCCCCTCCTCCACAGTCCGCATTGTTTCCCTCCATCTCCGCTAGGCTCTCAGTGCTCGGACGTTGCGCATAGGTGCGGATCCGAGTCCCGCTCTTGGGGAAATTTGAGAAAAGTCAGACAAGAATTAACGTGTCGGCTTAAAGTGTAACACCAGCCCGTAGAAGTCAAGACGACAGGCATTTCACTACCTTGGTGCAGTTGTTTTGTAACTACAGCAAAATGGATCCAATGACTCAGTCCGCCCAGATATCATCGTCGCAAGGGTTTGCTGATGGACAAAATTCCGCTGCCAAAGAATCAAAGCTGTCCGGTAAGAACGGTTAGCCTGACGTGACGTTAGCTAGCTTAACGCTCATTTTAACCGAACGGTTGACGTCAGTGCTTTACATTTAGCTAATTGTTCCTGAACCATTTGTGTGTGTTTTTTTTCCCAGGCATATTGATTAATATCATCATTTTAACTGAACGTTAACGTCTCATTCGGTCTGCGCTTGTCCTGTGAGCGCCTGTTCGAGCCCGTCTCTGTCATCAGGTGGGGGAACCTTTCGCTAATGTTAGCTAACTTATCTTAGCTAACGCTGCCCGTCATGAGTGACATGAGCCCCGGCCTGCTGACCGACGGAGCGGCACACGAACGACCTCCCGGGAAGCCAAATGTGCCAAAACATGCCAAAAGTGCGGAGCATGAGGAAAGACACGTAACGTTAACTGACGAGTAACGTTACATTCGGCCGGCCGAAATGTCGGTTAAGCAGCGCAGCACGAGTTGACGCCGCTTGCCAAGACGCAGCGTTATTACGGTAAAAAAATGATGTCTGTGACTAAAGGAAGCTGCGTGATTGGCGGCGCAAATTTCTCCAACAAAATGACCAATTTGGGTCAAATACACGCTGCTTAACGCGTTTGAGGCTAGCCTCGTTAAACATGCGCCCGCTGACCGTTCATGCAGTCTGACGTCATGCTCTGCGCGGCAGGTGTGCTCGTTGGTAAGTAAACTTTAAAATGTGGTGTTTGGTGTTTTTAATGTTTGTGGTGACGGGGCGTCATCGCCGCTCATAATGATGCGATGCTCTGCACTGCAGATGCGTTGTTACTGGGCAACTGCCAGCGAAGGGAGGACCTCTTAAAGGCGCACTGCCCGTTTTGTTCCGCGGTGCTGATCATGGAAACAGCCCCGGAACAAAATGTCAGGCCTCAGTGTTGTCTTCTCTTGAATTTAAACACACACACATCACCTCCAGTTTGGAGCTTTGGATTTTGAAGTTCACAGTCTATACAAGATCAATTAAAGCGTAAAGACAAAGGGACGGTGTTGTCCCTCAGGGCCTTATGGGCAGCTTATTGTCTATGAGGGAGTGGCAGCTTCTGTGTGTGTGTGTGTGTGTGTGTGTGTGTGTGTGTGTGTGTGTGTTAAGCTGTCTGATTTGAACTCCATGGCTCAGTCAGCCACTACATGTGAATCATGTGAAAAATCCTTCAAAGTCGTGTTCCCTTAATCAACAGGATTGTCGGCTTTAAAGAATTATTGCACATGTGGTGTTTGGCAATAAGTGGATGTTGGTGTGTGTGTGTGTGGGGGGGGTGTGTGTGTGTCACATGTCGCCCCGCCTTGAAGATGTTATCGCTGAGGAGGGCGAAGATTTCCACAAATTTAACCAATAGCAAGGCATCTTGCAACATAATTTCTTTGATTTTCACAATCCCGTGACGTCAGGAACACCAAAAAAAACCATAAAACAACAGTGACAGAATTATAATCCTGTGTGATTATAATCTAGCCTGTTAGTTAAATATTAAGCATGGCTCCACTTTGTCTAAGAAAACAGATCATGAGCCGGACCGTTTGTGTGCTGAGTCAACATGTGAAATTTCACAGAAAGCAAAACGGGGATGCACGATATTGGGATTTCAGCTGATATTTTACACCTCGTTTGGCTGATAATCGATACAGATATAAATAAATATGTACGTTTTTCCCCTCCTCTGTAGTGGATTTTGCATGCAGTGTTATTATGCATACTCTTACCATGTTGTCCTGACACGGTAATATTCATTCCATGTGCAAAAGAAGAAAAATATTTGATCAAACGGAATGTAAAAAGTGTCATATTTATTTATGACAGTTGCTTTTAAACAAAACAGTTGAGATCCATCCTACTGGAAACTGGATGATGCTCTCGCTCAGACAAATTAGAAAAATACCCACAACCGGGGCAGATCTGTCCTGTTTCACAAGTGACAAACATAACGTCTGTCCACAGGGAACATGGGAAACATGGCGTCGACTCTAGTGTTAAATCAAAGAAACAGCAGTGCGTTATTTTATCGTTACTATATCAGCGAATATCGGCCTGCTGGCAGATATTGAATATTTTAACATTTTAAAGCCAGTATCAGCCGATAACATGCTGAAGATAAGTTGCATCCCCACCAAATAGCGTCACAAAAGCAGCAAAGTTAACGCCATCCATCCATCCAGAGCTGCAGCATCAAGGTCGCGGCCATACAGCCGCCTGAGTCCGTGCGGAGTCTGTTGGCTGTCAGTCATGATGCAACAAAAAGGAGGAGCCTTTAGCATCAGGTCACTAATTAAAGCCAAATTTAGCAAAAGTGATCCAGACCAGCATATTAAGAACTCCAGGTGATGACGGGAACAATCCTTTTGATGATGTGCACTTTGATTACTGAGTTTGGCCCGTGTCCCACCTGCTGGGGGGGGGCAGACATCAGGGCGTGATCAGTGGCAGTGTCGGCCATCTTTGAACAAACATCATGTTGTGAAGTACCTTAAAGTCCAGAATAGAAGTTGCACAAGTGTACAAGCTGCAGTCTGCTTCGGAGTGTCTCCCAGAGAACAAACGTTTTGTTTGCTGGTTTCTTTCTATGCCTTATTATTATTATTATTTAAAAATGTGTGTACAAGTTATTTTAACACTATTTCAATTCATTTCCTTTAGAAACACATTCAGAATGCACACAATTTAAAGTGTATTAAAAGTGTGTCTGATACACCAGATTTTCTCACAGCTTTGCTCTAAGACTACACAGGCGAAGGTTTTCTGAGTGTTTGTTAGAGCAAGTGTTTGTCTACCTCAGCTATAATATCAAGGGAAAAATCAGACAACACGGGTCTAAACATCAGACTGAACTAAACTCAGGGTGGTCGTGGTCGTTTCAAACAACCTGTGGCAGATTTCTGACCGTGCCTTCCAAAAACCTTCGTCATTGCAGCACTGCTGAGTCACCTCAAAACCTAGGCTTTGGGCTCTCGTCTGCATCTGCGTCACGTGTTTCACATCTTCTCTTTCTATTTTTACATACGTTTATCTCTCCATATTTGCTGAGTGGGCTGTGTACCTCACTTTTTCACTTTATATACAAAAGAAATGTCTGTATGTTGGTTTAAGGACTTCTGTTCATTTGACATCAAACCATCAAAATGAATCTTCCACAGCTAATGATTTTTTTCTTGGCTGCGTTTATTCAGACACATCTGAAATGATTCACTGTGTTGCTTTAAACAGTCACTGTACTTGCAGAATGAAAACACAATTTATTAATTAAAAAAAAAACTAGAGTAGGAACAGAAGAGTATGAAAAAACTGGTAAAACAATGTAAGAAAATTTTCAAATAGTGGCTCTCATTTATTTCAGCTATAAAGAGACAAGACTTTAACTGGAGACACTCTTGTAGGAAACAACTCTGTTAGGACTCATTTTATATGTTTTATATCAATATTTCATATTTTAGTAAAGAACTTTTTTGTCATCAGCATAATGTTCCTTTTCTGCGGCACTCATCTTTTAATACAACAACAGAAACACGATTTTTATTTGCTACTAATTGTTCAGTCACAGTAAAGCTGTTGTCTTTCCAAAATGGCCTGTTTTAGAACAAATGTTCTGTGATAACACTAAACTGGCATCTGTCCTTTTTTCTGGTAGGTTTTTAATTTGAAACTAAACCTGCAGGAAGTGTTATTTGCAATTACAATATGTAAAAAAAAAAGAAGAGGTCAGACCTCATGACCTGTTTTTTGTCCAGATCAGCCAACTCTTTAGTAGTATTTTTTAAAGTGTTTTTACAGGAGGTCTATCTTTTTTGTTTTTTTTGTGTTTTT
>JAQLOL010000016.1:646213-657120 GCA_029783665.1 Naso thynnoides | reverse complement strand
GTGGTGTAGGTCTTTTACATTATAATATATCATCAACATAATATATATATATCATCAAATAAAAAATGAATTAAATCAGACACTCTTGGCCGGCACAGATTAAGAATGTCGTGGCCCCTGGGCACAAAATCTTGGAGGCCCCCCTGAGCACCTCTCTGCCTATAAAACCTGTATTTTTTTAACATGCAGAATCTCCACCAAATCACACTGGGTGGTATAAAGAGTGAAAGATTGAATAAAAAGACTGAATTGTCCCGAGTTTTTCTAAAACAACCAATGTCAACTACTTCTCACTGTATAAACACACCTTGGATACAACAATATAAAAATGGGATACACCGTAACTCTGTGAATAATGTTACAAACAGTAGCATAGCGTTAAAAAACTACAGTGAAAATATTTACAGACAAAATGCAAACTTCCAAACTTTACACTCACTCACATATCTGGAGTAACGTTAGCAGCACTGGCGTCGTGATAATCGGCTCCGGCTCTTGCGGCAGGGGACATCTCCTCACTCCGGCTCTCTGTCTGAGAAAAGTCGGCCGAACGCCGCGGACTACACGAGCTGTTGCTCTGTCATAACGGACTCTTGGCGGGACACTCCCCAGTTATTCCACTGAAAACAACACGGAACTGCCCCGTTTTTCAGCTGCTTGTGACTCACACCAACACTACAGTGACATTAGCCCGCTTCACTGAAATGCAGACTAAACACAAATGTAACGACGTCCCGACCTCCGTCTTGGCGAATAGATTGAATCCACTTCTTCTTTCAGTTTTATCACGCGTGAAGCCATGAAAACGTAAATAAGGCTGCCATTGTTTGTTAGATTTACTTGAGGCACACAGCGACGCCATTGAGATTTAACGTTAGCTTTGGCCACTGTGGGATATGCAACCGTTAACTGGAAGCCAAGTCACACAACAATGACTGCTTCCGGGTTAGAAAACCTGAAGCGACCGACAGCGATAAAAAACAATTATCATACTTTTCTTCACAAATAAATTAAGTCTGCATTTATTTGTTCGTATTTCAACACACAATCAAACTGACAATTTATTACTTATTTTATTACATAAAAGCTATGACAGGATGCTACAGGTTAACCCATGCTTGGCTCTTGGGGGCCCCCTGCTGATCACGGGGCCCTCAGCAAGCGCTTACTTCGCTTATGCCTTGGGCTTGGTCTGCTCTGTCATATTTTGGTCCAGAATTTGCCTTGAATATGTTGAAAAAAACTGAACTTTTGGCGGTGTATCTCGGAGACACTGTACGACAGGGTGCTAGCTTAGGTGACTGCTGCTATAGCTAACAGGCTATTTTCTTTAATTCAGTTGCTCATTTGGATTGTTATACGAAATGCATTTCCCTGCATTAATCCCTGGGGGCATTATCTGTATATTTTTTAGATCTATAGACACCAGTCACATATGTAAGTGGAAACTCGGTGTAGGTACCAGATGTGCTTAGTGTCCCAGATCGGCTTGGAGTCCTGCGATTACATAAGACGTAACGTGTTATGATTGCTCGTACAGCAGGTCTCACATTATAACTGGTTATTGCTTTCAGCACTCAGTCCGTTCTGCACACGTGCAAGCAGTCCACCAACTAAAAGACAAACTTAAAATAAACTTTAAAATTGAATGTTTAATCTACTAATAGCACTAACCTGTTAACGTTAAATTACAGTGTTTGTGTTGGTATGCTAGTGCACTATTTCAAATATTTGTAGCGCCTTAGCATGCTAACGCAGTCATTGTCATTCTTGCCCTTATTATATGAAGCACTTTGTAAACTTAACACCCATACTTTCGTCAACAACAAGAGCAGAATCACATTCGGTAATGTTAGTCTGTGTAGCCAGTACAGCACACAGTCCGACACACAGTGTGACAGTAATTTTTAGCTTGTAAAACTCTCAAGATAATTGTATGTGCTGTTTCTTCACTGTGCAGTTGGTACTAGCTTATTATGCTAATAATAATGTGACAGTGTTGTGTTACAGATCTTCTTATTTTATGGACAAAAACACATAGTAAAGGTTCGAGAAAGATCATGGTTTGAGTTAAAATAAATTATTCTCATGAGATCTTTTGCGGGTTAATGCGTTTTGTCCTCAGCGGGACCTCGAGCTGATCTGGCAGGCTGCGTGCATTTGGCACATATGTTGAACTGTAACTTAGCATGTAGCTCCAGTCACAGGTTTTGGTAATGTTTCTATGTCCAGCTTTTGAGATGGAAGTGATACTAAATCCAAATTACAGGTAGCCTCCTTGAAAGATCCCCTACGTTTAAAAAAGCCATTAAGGTTTTTGATCAAAAGCCACACTCATTTCATCACTGCAACATCTTGGGAAAATCTCTCTCCCTCTTTTTTTTAAATTTAAAAAAACATTGTGAGAACTTAAAGGATATTAAAAATACTTGTTTAGTGTATTCCCCCTCTTGAGGAATTCATTAAAAAGAGGGGTGACAGTGACACTGGCACTGGGGCCACCGCTAGAGGGAAGGGGCCATATGGATGCATCATGTTCGGACACAACATGCTGGTTCAGTAAATGGAAGTACACGTTGGAATGGCCGCAATAAGGAAGTGCCCCACTTGTTCTGCTTTTAAGACTCATCTCTGACAATGGCCTCAAGCCAACCAGACCCGCAACCAATTGTAACCTGATACTGCATTCTGTTTTGTTTTAATTTAGTTCTGTTACCTGTTGCCTGCCTAAATTAGGCTTCTCGCTAACTCCAGCATGTTTACACCACATACTTTTATGTATGCACATCAGCGTGTGCTGTCTTTATCAAATTAACAAACAAACAAACAAACAAAAAAAACGTGCGCTGCACAGATCGACGAGGTTTAAGCGGTGTTGGGCGGGGCATGTGGTCTGAGATTGATGGAATTTTTCTGTAAGATAGAAGGAGCAGATGTGCCTCCAGACCCTTTGCAGAATTATCCAACAATATATTGTATATATTAAAGCCCCTCCAAGGAACTTTCATGTTGTTTTGATTGTAGCATCCCATGTGGACAAAAGTGGTATGGCTTACAGTCGTAAAGATCTCGTCTAGCACAAGCATTTATTTTGAAAGAGCGTGAAAGAAACACAACTCTTATTTGCACAAAACCAGTTCGGCCATAAACACAAAATATCGAAATGATACAAAGAAAAATGTCCTTCTGCTTCCAACCAATGATGAAATAGTAAACAAATTAATCATCCCTTCTGGTTCCTGTGCCTTAAGCGTTTCGAAATGTTTCCGCTGACTGAGTGGAAAGCTTAAAATGAGTCTGAAGAGGAACGCAGTAAATTTCCCACTTACAATCGGGGAGATCACAACATTTCCATAAGTGAGCAATTATTTCCACTGACAGTAAGGCAGACTGACGAAACACAGCATCACAATATCTTATATTCTAACAAAAAAGATGAGGAATGATTTCCATCCTGCTCGTCCACCATCAAGTCACCGTCTTCTGATTCTGGTGAAAAACAAGCGGCCGACTCGTCGTGACGGATGGAAGCTGGTTTGCAGTCACGTGAACCTTCTTTGTCCATTATTGGATTGACCTTTTACTGTGAGTGAGGCCCTTCTATTACTTTAGAGATATTTGTATATTTGAATTTGCATACACACCATTTATTTCAGTCCTTGTAAATCTAAAAAAAAATCACGTCATCACTTTCTCAATCGTCCTTTTGACAAGTGAACTAGACATATTTACTAAACATTGCATGGAAACAGTATATTTGTTACACTGTAGCATTACATGCATCAATAATGTTCTGTCTTGTAAACACAATGACGATGCAAGACAGCACATAGAACTCAAGAACAAAAACCTTAAATGTTTCTAAAATTTCAGATTATATGAGGATTAAGGTTACAAAATGTTAAATTTCAAAAATTAAGCTTTAATTAAACACCAAGAATCCCACTGAGATTAGGAGTGTCCTTTTTGAGGGAGTGGGAAAGACCTATAAATAACTACATTAAGCATATGAATGGATCCCTCTGGAAACATCTGCTGTCTGCAGAAATCACTGTGGTTTTTATGATGTATTGATTCCCCCTGTTTATTCTGCCCAGCACACTGACACCCTGAGCTTTTACCTGCACTGCCCAGCAACAACGCCGAGCTCTTCTTTGATTATATGTCGGGTCAAGTAAAATATTAATGGGTTGGGTTGGGTCCTAAATTGATTTAGAGATGACTCGGGGTCACAGATGGGTTTGTGTTTGTGTTGAGCTTTGCCCTGCAAGACTCTGAGACACAAGAATGTCCTCCTTTAATTCAACATTTAAATGTTTTCAGAGGGAATTTTAGACTACTTGTAATACTCAAATGCAAAAAGCTTTTAGCAGAAGAAGTGTGAGGTCAAAATGTATGTGAGAGTGAGTGGGTGATCAAAAAAATGAATAGCGTCTAAATGAAAGGCTGCTTTGAAATAGCTTCAGCAGATCACCAGTGATGTGGTGGATTTGAACAGGTTAAATAGTATTAACAGTTATTTTGTTAAAGTTAAAGAGTTAAAGCTATAGTCTACCATCCCCCCCCCGATTCCGCCCCCCGAGCTCGTATCGCCCTCCCTCGCCTCCTAACGACACGCCCCCTCTGGCGCCGACGTTTCTAGTATGTCTTCACCAGCCCAGTTTACGATGCTAAAAATACATGGCTAACGTATGCTAACACCTGTTGACACAGCCGTTTATCATACCGGGGACGTTCACAGTCATAAGCCAGTATTGGCACAGACTAATAAAAGTTATTTATGTAACATCTGCCACAATAAAACACAAAAACTACCTGTTCAACAAAAAGTCTGCTGTCTCAGCGTCTGTTTTCAGCCCCAAATCCTGGCCTAGCTTTCTCCACCGGTCAAAGGATTCCCCGATGTTCACTCGTCTTTGGTTCCTGTATTGGTCACATTTCCTCTTCGTTTCTGCCTTTTCCTCGTAAGACTTACGTTTCTTCCAACCGAGGTTGTCTCGGTGTGGCTTTGGCTTATTTTTCTACTCCTTCAGTTTGGCGATCTTGATGACTCAAAACAACTTTACCAAACCGCGTCTTCTGCGAGAAAGAGCAGCTGCTGTCTGTTGTTTACCTCCGCTTAACAACCAAAATGGTGTGTCAACGAAAACAGACACGTGACTGACAAAGACTGATAGCTGTATATTCTTCACATTTAGACCTCTGTACTAATCTCTTATTCTTATATTCAGAAGTGTTTTTAAACTCTGTGCTGTGCCTAAAACTGTGTCACATGCGCTCAGGTCGTGCAGTTTCAGCAGATCTGTACGTTTTGTTTTATTTTTTAGTATTTTCTGGTGCAACATTACATCACAGAAAACACGGGACAGTTAATGCAATATGATGTTACAGTAAGACATCGGACAGTAGCATAAGTTAAAAACCTAAAGCCATTAAGGGAAGCAGAGCACAATCCAACACTCGACTTTGAACCGCAAGGTTGAATTCGATCAGTGTTTGTGACGTGACATGTAAGATTAGGTCAGGTATGTTAGTAACAAGGATGACTGATGAGTAATGAAGGAAAAAGACTAACCGTAGGCTGTGGGTGATTTTAGACTTCCATGACTGTAAACTTGATCATGTAGGGCCTCTGGTCAGTACGTTGGGCACATGGCAGGCCCAGGGACAGCAGCAGGGGGCAGGACAACAGGGCTCCACTGTAGAGGTATTAATAGACTTTTTTTGTAGCAAATAAGAAAAAGTAGGCTATATATTTGTTTGATAATTTTTGTATCATATCCATGGCATCATATGTCTCAGATTCCCACAGAAAATAGGTTGTACTGTACAGAAAACACCCATTCCCATGGTAATGGATTTTATATTATTCATTATTATTGTGACTGACCCTATGGTGATGATATGAGATGTCTATGTGCAGATAATTTCATATCGCTGCATACATTTGATGAAACATTATTTGAGCGTCTGTCGTAGTTTTGCTTCCTTCTTGACTGTATTCTCACCAGTTTGCCTCTGACGGATGTGGAACAAAAAAAGATTGTGGTCAAAAAGGTGAAGGTGTGGTGTCTGAAAAGGCAAAAAGCTGTGTGAATCCAAGCAAAAGAATGTTGCACCACAAGGGCGCAGCAACCCCAACCTGCCCAGCCTGTACACCCTCCCCGAGCTCAACCTGGCGGGAGATGCCACACCCCCCTTAGATATTTTTCTCCTGGCACTCTCACCCCTCATGATGACAAATGAGAGTGAGGTGTGAACACTGGTGACTTCCTCTTTACTGTGATGTAAGCTGTGTTCAAAAGCATGAACTAGAAATGGTCACAAAGTTAGTTTGTTCTAAACGTTGCAGAGATTCCCTCCCTGGAGAAAGAGCCTCAGGTAAAGGTGGAGCTCTCAGCTGGTGTTCATGTTCTTCCCAAAGATGTTAGATGGAGTTGAGGTCATAGCTCTACCATTGCTCTGTGCTGAGGGGCTTCGACCAGTAGAGGAGGAAAAGAACAACCAAATTGTTGAAGTAAAACTATAGTTTAAAATACAGTATGCTGTAACGCTAAGATTATTCTCACCAAACCATTTAGCAAATGTGTGTTTCTTTCGCCTTGTTTCCACTGAGTGGCTCAGTTCAGTATGCTACGGCACAGTACGCTTAGGAACAGTACCCCTAGATCTGGCTTGCATTTACATTACCAACCATATAACTTACTTGGTGAGCAGAGTTGCCAGATACGTGTTGTGCTGCAGGAATGCACCGTAACAGCACTCTGCCATTCTCACGATACCAGACAATCCGAGATCTCCAGCTACCGATCATCTGGAGACCTCAAAATATGAGGCAGTTGTTGGGAAAACAAAGCAACGGCCCTTACGTTTTTGAAAAGGAGACGTCTTTCTGAAAAAGTGTCCTCCCCCTTTTCTCCTCCGTAGGAAAACAGACTAGAGATATAGCGAATCACTTTGTAACATGGAGAGAACTTTTTATATCATTGAAAATGGATGCCCAGAGCAACGTTAAATTATTTGATTCTGTTTTATCGATTATGTGCTCAGTCCAAAAGGTTGGGCACATCTTTAAACCCTAAGCTTTGTACTAGCTTTTTCCTAAACAAAAGTGTCAATTCACTCCACATCAGCTTTGCTATGATCGTAAGTTCGTTAAAACGTGCGACAGCTCCCGCATACCACTTTGGGTAGTCCGTCTCCCGGTGTAACTCGTCCCGTGATGTCCTCCCAAGCCAATGTATAGTGCAGCTGGACAGATGAATCATCTCCTAATAAAAGATTTTGTTTTTAACCAATGAAAATGTTTTAGCAGACACAACAAACAACAAACTTTGTCCCTCAGAGTTTGTTTGTGTGTTTCAGAGCAAGTGAGCGAAGAGCGGGAGCGGAAAATTTTAGGTGGAGCTGTAAGCGGATGGTAGCAGCATCACATCATGTCTAGACCTGCCCAAACGCGCGTGGCTTGCTGGCATGAGTGCACGCAACATGGTGTTAGTCTTGTTGTTGTTGTTGTTGTTGTTGTTGTTGTTGTTGTTGTTGTTTTAAATTACTATTAGATTTAAAGGCTGAAACCTCAAATACAAACGTCGGGTTTATGAGGCTATATGAGGAAAACGCCCGGCTAGGGGGAGAGATGCGCCCCACGTCTGCTTTAGATGTAGTGGAGATTCTTTTTCTTTTCTTTGTTGTGAGCGAAGCGATTTTGGAGTGGAGTGAGTGAAATCTGTGTTGAGCGGGATGGAGCGGAGCGGAGCGGTGTGGAAAGGTGTTGAGTGCGTGTTATGGACGGCTCCACGAGCTGTGAGCGGTGATTTGTCCTGGTGGCGCTACGCTCACATACTCTGGTTAGTTTGTTTTCTTTGGTGAGTGCGACTGAGCCATCCCATACTACACGTGTTGCTGGTGGGACAGTGTTTACAAGCACACGCCCTCAGTAAGTCACCGCCCCCAGTATGAAAGACCGCCCTAAAAACTAAGGATTGGTTCTGCAATGCAAGGGTTTTTTTTTTCTGTAACTGTCTCCGCTCAGTTAAGCAAGGAAAGCTGAGGACATGTCATCAGTCTCTAGCTAAGCAAAGTGTCTAGAAACTGACTTGTGAGTCTAGCGCTCTGCCACTTTTTTCTCCAGGTGAAAAATGTTTCACCTGCATGAAAGAGTAGAAATTTAATGTGCATTTTATGAAGTGTTTGAAGAACCAATCATTTCAAAAGGGTATGCATACACACATGATATGTATGTGTGACAGATAAATCCTTGTAAAATCTGTTGCAGTTGTCATATTGACATGTGAGGTGGGCTGATTAATTCATGGTGTAACTCGTGCATTGAACTACATGTAAGTGCTCCACCTTGAAAGATGCATCTGAGCAACTTAGTGAATGAACTGATCTTTTTTCTACCAGTAACGTTAAACTTATGGCAGAGAACATGAAAAGGCAGCAAAGCATCGTTTTGTTTTTGTTTCATGTTTTAAAATGCTATGGAAACATTAGAGTCAGCGTTAAATCTCGGCACAGATCATCAGTTCATCAGTTAACTTTCTCTCAACAGTGACAGTTTACTGAGTTGGGCTGTCGCTGCGAGCAGACCAGCAGGTGTCACCACTAGCTGCAGCCCCTCACACGGCCAAAAACTTTGTGACAGATTTACAAACAAGTGTTATTTGGAAAAACTGACTACATATTTGGTAACATTCTTGCCTAAAACGTATCTTAAACTCACTGAAGTGATATATTGACAGCTCTACAACAACACGTAAAAACAGCTTTTTGCCTGCTTGCAGTCAACCCTGCGGTGTGTGTAGCTCCGCCCTCTCGTGACCCTTGGGGCCCACTTGGTCTCCCATGAAGGGGTGACCAAACTAGGAGTGGCACGGTACGGTCATTTGGTACCCTTTTGATCGTGGAAATGCAAAAAATGCATCCCGTCCATACCAAACCGAACCTTACTGCTCAGTTGAAACAGGGCTTTGGTGTCCTGCTGTTTTCTGGTGTAGCAACAAAAACCATGGGAAAGATACTAAAGAGGAAATGGTGTTTTTTTTTTTGGTAGTCAAATTTTTCTGTTTGCTCAAAATGAGAAGTGCTCTCATCTGCCTAGTCAAATGTCTCAGTTTTGCATGTTAAGCAGATATAAGTGCATGTGTTGAAGTTATCTTAAGTTTACTGCAGTAAATAATGAGAGTGTATGCATGGGGCATCTCTCATAACATGAGTATTTCCTGGTCTTTTTTTGGAAGCAGTTTTGTATAGCATGTAGAGTTGTTAAGGCTGGATAAGTTATATCTCACTTTCTCTTGATTTAAATGCTTTCATTTAAATGAGTACAGTGAATAGGAGTTATTTATGGCTTCTTCTAGGATGATCATTTTTCTGTCCTTTATTTTTTCAGATTCCTTTCTTTCCTCTTCGCCTGTATCTCTCATTCAGTCTCCTCAAGGCAAGTGTATAGATCTCTTACGCTGCTCGCCTGCTTTCTCCCTCTATCCTGTACTCTCTGCTGCTGTACTGCTGTATTTCATCCCTCTTTCTAGTGCCCCTCTCCTGCTTGAAACAGTCCAATGAAAATAGAGCAAACTTGCAATGAAAACCAACAACATAGTCTTCTCTGTTCCTGACCTCAGCTCTTTCCCAGCTCCACTGGTCTTACCCACACCTCTTCTTATAAACCTTGCCATGGTATTCCAACTGTTCCCAGCACTGCTGTGTCAGTTGCTGCACTAATTGTTGTAAGTTAGCGAGGCAGCACTCCTGTTTTCAGTGACATATGGTGTTGGTAGTTTTCTTTACCCTCCCCCAACCCTCACTGCAACTTGAGATGGAACCTTTTTAGCTAATGCCAATAATAGCCAACTTGACCTATTGACTGGTTTCATTGTTAGTTTAGTATTAGCACTGCAGAAGAACTATTTGATATAATCATATTATAAGCAGCACAAGCTAAACCAACGCAGCTTGTACAGATAATTGTGGTACATTTTCAATAATGTGCCTCAGTTGCCTTTGGAGGTGACTGATCAAATTGTAATGAAGCCCCAGCTGGGACTGTTAATCAAAACCAACCTTTGCTAATTCCACAATTTACTGCTGCTTGTTCTTATCAATCTCTAACATCTTCAGACTCCAAGAATTAGACCGGTAAAACCTGGCCTCTGCAGCTGCTAGCAATCTCCATTTCAGGGTTTACTGCCTGCTAGCAAGCATTATTTAGGTCAGCAGCACTCACTGTAGGTTCAAGATAATCCCAAGATTGCCACCTTATTTTAAGAAAGCAGACAAGTTCAAGTTCACATTGTGCGCACAAGAGCAGAAACCTAAAAATGGATCAGGTTGGTGTTCCCAGGGGGTGGCCCTACCTTCTTGATGCCCTAGTATCCGAGCCCCCCCTCAGCTCCAGTAACAAACGGGCCCTGGAGGATGAGTGGCACTGGAGATATCATCCACCGCCCAGCAGCCTGGGCCTACCATTGCCTGTGGCTGCTCACTCGCCCTCCACCCCACTATCTGCTCATGGCTTCATAGACTTTGTGCATGTCTCACATCCTTGCTTTGTAGGTTTTCTTTTACCAATTGCTTCTTTTTTAGATTTTTTTGGTACTGTGATTTTTCTGAGCTCTACACTTGTAAACAAATGGTAACCAATACTGTAAAAGTGGTGTTTGCCAAATTGATACACATTCTGATAGATATAATTGAGAGTACATGATAGCATCACTCACACACTTACCTTTACACAAAAGTATCCAATCTATTCACTTTAAATGAAGAATGATAGGATGTGGCTAAGCTTAGTGGAATTGAAGTGTTACTAGCCATTTTTTCATAACTATATTTGATGTGCATTTTGAAATATCACATTAAAAATGGAAATGGAAACAGCAATAATGGGGGGGGGGGGGTAAATT
>JAQLOL010000016.1:632416-646113 GCA_029783665.1 Naso thynnoides | reverse complement strand
AAACAGCAATAATGGGGGGGGGGGGTAATTTCGCTGAAAAAAAAAAGTTTTAATGTTTGCTTGAGGTGGATTTTTGCGTTTGTCAAAAGAAATGTGCAAAATGGGAGCTGGAAACAACTGTTTGAATAAATTGTGACATAGCAAATATTTGTCTTCTGGTTCCACTCCTGGCTTCCTGAATATTAGCCCATCAAGAAAAAATATGACTGATTACAACAGGCCCGTGTGGAACCATAAGACTAAAGTACTCCCAGATCTCATCCAAATCAGTTGTAGATAGTTAACAATAATGAATTATCTTGTTTTTGGTCTTCAACCTCTACTTCTTCTACTGTTTATTGCAGTCTTGTGAAATGTTACCTGTACCACCATCTTCTGACCAAACTACGCTTTGCAGCCTAGTTTATTCGTTCTGAACCAGTTGTACAAAAAACTCCTAATTCTCATAAAATTTGCTTCATAATTAATGGAAACGTGGCTCATCTCCCCCTCCACCATGATGTATGACTTGGTTTAGCCATTTTACAACATTTTACCAGAAATCAATGCATGGAGTTTCAATGTGACGAAGTAAAAAAACAATGAAGGAAAATAAAATATCAAACTAAACTAGTGCACTGGGTCAATGTTTCAGGGTAGTAAACTTTCTTTGTAAAGAATTTGTATATAATAATTTCATCTCATTAGTTTTTCTTTGCTGTTGTCACATACGATTCCAAGATCAAAAAAGAAATTTCCTGTTTGGGTTTGATGAGGTTTTTTACTAATTGTATCAAGTGATGGTTGTACTGTAGAGAGCAGATAACATAAATCAAATGTGGAGGGCCACTGAGGTCCAGTTGGGTAGATAATTTCAATGCAAAGTTTTGACTGTCTTTTTAAAGCCACTTTAAATTTTTGTCGTCCTGCAATCTGAGTTCTAATCAAGCAGCACTAGCCCTGACTAACATCTCTGTATTTATTATCCAAACACTGGCTGTTCTGGAGTTTGTTTACTAGTAAGAACCAAAGAAGTACAATGCTTTTGGCGAGATGGAAAAGTCCATTCATGTGGCCTAGTTTGAACAAGGCATTGTATTGTAGTGAGGGGGAGGTGGGAGTCTTATACAAGACAAAGTGGACCAGTCAGTTAGGCATCAGTGGAAAAGTCTGTCTCTGTCAGTGGCAAAGGACGGGTAAGGATATGGGGTCATTCTTACATCACAAGGTTCATTTGAAGTTGGAAAAATCTGACCCTTGCCTTAACTTGAAAAAACTAGTTATTAAAAGTGCTTGCAGAGTGAAAATGAAGTTACGGTTGTTAGAGGGTTGTGGTTAGCTTGCACAGATTAAGCTAGGCAGCTAATGTTAATTTCCTTATACTGCTGCCTGTTCACTGTCATGATGGTTTTATGCTGGGTGTTGATAATGACAAAGGAGATCGTTGTTGCTAGAAGGGATCATTTGACTGTTAGAACAGTTAGTTAAATGTCTTTGTAACTGTCTGGCCTCGAGGATGCAGGGCTAGGAAGGGGGCCCTGCGATCATAGTCTGTTTAAGCCTCCTCAGTTATTTGGCTTAGGAAATGGTGGTGTTCAGATGACCTGATTAACTCTGATTAACTGCGCAGGGACAGCACTGTTATCTAACTCATGGCATATTTTTCACCATTTTGGTATCAGATCATTATGTAATTTTGATGGTGATATAATAGGCAGTTAACAAATATTAATTATGTTGCAAATAACTGACTGGAACAAATAATGCCATTCTTCAATCGTGTTTATGGGACATTTTAGAGATTTATCCTTTTCTGTCGTGTTTAAAAATGGTCAATTTCTAGGCTGATTGCGATGTGGTGCGGTGGATCAGTGGTTAGCACTGTCACTCCATAGCAAAAGGGTCTGGGTTCAAGTCCAGCTTCAGCAGGGCCTTTCTTTGTAGAGTTTTCATGTTTTCCCATGTTTGCATGGGTATTTCCAGGTGCTGCAGTCCCCCCCCCCCCACCAAAAACATGTACATTAGGTCTATTTCCATTACTCTTGACCTAGGTGTTGGCTAAGATCTGGAGTCAGTACCCGGGCTTCTCAGGTGTGGGCTAAATGCAGAGGCAAAGTTTTACTGTACATGGTATGTGACCAAAAAAAATACCTTTACCTCACCTTAAGCTAATGGGGTTGAGTTTTCTGTGATAACGTAGGTTCAGTCAAGTGAGGAAAAAGGTGAAAAACACTGAAAGAAAGTATTGTCTGTGTTGTGGAGCCACCATCAGCTTGTCTCCAGGCTGGCCATTCACTCAACAGTGCACTGGCCAGGCTACAGGAGCGAAGTTTTCCAAGAATCAAAAAGCTTTTCACTGGTTTATTTTCATTGGCCAACTGTCGTATTGATTCTCAAACTGAGTATTTTTGGTTGCTTCCTGTAGAGTTTTTGGTTGTGAACTGCGGGGGTTTATATTCAGGGTTACAGGACAGCATACCATCCACCTTTACCTAGCACACCTTTAGACACATGCAAACATAGTAAAGTCCAAGATTACACAACACTAGGAGTAGAATTTGTTACCTTTGTATGTTTAAATTGACCTGACTCTTTATCTCTTTAAGAAATATCTGAAACAGTCACAAATTTTTACCATATTTATTTTTTGCATTTTTCAATGAGAAAGTATTGTGTACCGTTTTAACAAGTTAGATGAACACTGTCAAAGTGATAGTTTTTAAGCTTGCAAGTGTATAGCAAGTTGTATACACTTTCTATACAAAAATTTTGCTGCTTCATTTAATCATTCAGGTAGTTTAAATTCAATACTGATTCTTGCCTGATGGCAACTTTGTGGAGTAGTTAAGAACAGCATGCAAAAAGTAAAGTTCCCATCCATTATATGAATCTGCCTCACATTTCCATAATGCAATGCATGAGTGCTTCGGCTGCAGCATTAAGGCCTGGCTGAATAATATTAGAAGTGCATGGCAGTTTAGTGTCTGTGATTTATATGACCTCCCCTCCTTTTTCCTCTTCGCTGTCGTTCTTTATCCATGGCAATGCAGACAAAAGAGTGGTCCTGGGCTCTGACAAGCCCTGTGAAGGTGTTGCGACATCCCTTCGCTTTCCTTCTCAACATGGCTCATTCTCTCCTGGTAATTACGGGAGTGAAGCAGGACCACCCGATGGACAGCCGGATTCACCAATAAAGACGTCTCCCGTTTCAGAGCGAATAAAGGCACTGGAAGCTCTTGCGGCCAAGAAGAAGGAACCTGATTTTAGAAGTGATGGAGGTTTCTCTCACTTTAGAGACAGACACCATGAGAAATCTCCCACTGAGACCCCCAAATCTCCCACTGATAAAATTACACTAGTTCAGAAAAAAGAAGGCTCTGCTGATCAGGAGTCTCCAGAATCTCCCTTTGAAGTTCTTGGAGATTTAAGACATGGCAATGACTTTGAAGAAACAGAAGAATGGATGAAGGCTCATTTACCTCCTGTGCCTGACTTGCATGCTGTGGGTTTAATTAAAGGCACCCTTACTTCAGACAGTGTTATATCAAAGGAGGAGAAGGAGGCTGACATAGTGATACCTGATGCCCCTGCTCCCTTTGCTGCTGTCCCTGATGCTTTCCTGGATTCTCCTGTTGAAGCTCCAAAACTGAAAGATGAGTTTAGTGAAGCACAGAAGCAGCCAAGTGTTGAGGAGGAATCTGAATTTGACCTTAGCTTTTTGCCAACCGCTTCAGTGTGGGATCAGCAGGAAAGATCAGTTGTCCAACCGCCATCAAACCTTAATCAAGCGCTTCCAGCTTCACCTGAACCCCCTGCAGGCTTTGGTTCGCCATGTCCTCCTGTGGTCTTACCAGTTGGCACAGATGCCAGACAGAATGTGTCAGATGAGAAGAAGCCTACCTGGCCTGGAGACCTGGAGCCACCAGAGTCATGTGAAGCGGACAGCTCAGGAGAGTCAGATGATACTGTTATTGAAGATGGTGTCCCTGTTCCTCTATCATCTCCTGATTCAGCAGTTGCAAATGATCCTACCACTACCCTTGTTTCCACAGCTCCGAATCCTCCCTCTGAAGAAAAGGAGACTCCTCCACCACCGTCTGAGAGGAAGCTAATGCAGGTTCCCACAATCAATGTTATTGAGACTGATGAGCCAAATTACAGTGACGAGGAGATGGAAATTGAGCTCGAAGCAGAGGAAGAGGAAGATTATGAGGTTGTAAAGGATCCAGCCAGAGAGACCCCAATAGCCCCAAAACCAGAGTCGGAGGACAGTCAAAATGAACCACCCAAGACACGGCCCTTAGAAACTGAATTCATGGAAGGCTACTCTCCTCCATCTTCACCTGTGGACTCCGATGCTGAATATTCTCCCAAACACAAGATACTAAAATCTCTTCCTGACACAGTCCATCCAGAGTCTGCGTCAAAACCTGAGGCCCTACCCGGTCAAACTGATTCAAATGACTTGTCTGCTGATTTTCCTCAAGCAGAATCGGAAAAATCACAGACCTTGTCCACTAAAGTCAATGACAAACCCTCTTCCTTCATGGTCACAAATGAAGAAGTTGACTTCCCAGACAATGATGATGAGTGGTCCGATGAAGTACAAGACATCCTGGTTAAATCTTGCAAAACAGATCTTACATTTATGGAACCAACTTCTTATGCCCAATCCGTAGAGGAAGAGAGTAAAAACACAACTGCAAAAGAAGCTTATACGGAGGGAGCTTCTATTTCTAAAACTAGCTTCATGCAAGATGACATCTATGACAGACAATCCTTTGATTATGATTATGAAGCATCCTCTCCCTTCGATGATATAGATGTCAAAGGGCAAAACAATGCTAAGGAACGATTTCTTTCTGACCCTTCAAAAATCCATGGTGAAACCCAGAATACAAGTACTACAAAAAGGGATATTCCAGAGGACAGCCAAAATCTTGAAGATTCCACTACACTTAACGAGGAAGAAGCCCTTTTCCACCCAAGAGATTATCCCCAAGACCCATATGCCTCTTTCCAAAGTGAGACAAGAAGCAGCATCAGTGAGCAAGATTTTAATAAGAAAATTACCACCAGCATTGTTACAGATAACATGACAAATGGCAGTTCCCTTCCAGGAGAGAAAAAAGGCTCAGAGATTCAGCAGGACACAAAAGCAGGTCACCATGCACTTGACACAACAGGCAGCCTAGAAAGCATGAACCCTTATAGTTCAGTTTCAGAGTCTACAGATAGCTTTGTGGAGTTTATGCGAGAGTGCCTGAAATCGAGGCAAGATGAAGAACCTGATGAAATACATCAAGATGTTCGCTCCAAGAACGAGTTCTGCAAAACTGCTTTGCCTCCTTCCCAGTCCTCTCCAACCATGGTAATGGATCTTGAACAAGAACAGCTTACCATCAGTGCCCTGAAAGAGCTCGGCAGCAGTCAGGAGGAGGATGAGGAAGACGCAGTGTCTCTCAAGTCGAAAGTTCCTGACCAGGACAAAGTGAACCCCAGTTCAACATCAAGACAGCAGTCTGCCTTTACCTCAGGTCCCAGTCTTCCATGTTCCCAAAGCAACCTTGTGTTTGACAGTACATATTCCAAAGAGGTAGAAGCCATCGAAGAATGGGTGGCTGAGGCTTATCATCTTGCTGAGCATGTCTTGACAGCAATACTAACCCACTTATCAGGTAACACCTCTTCCTCCCAGGCAGTAGGCCTGCTAACCTCATGCAGTCACCTCAGAATGACCCTTTTTTTTCTTGCTGTTTGTAACTGCCTACTCCTTTTTTTAAAAAAAAAAGTGTTCAAATTGTTTACATATTCTACACCTGTTGGTAAAGGCTTTATGGCATGTCAAAAGAGGTGGCCATTTAGTCGACGTGGACAGCCACTTCTCAGCCATCTCCTTATTATACACAGTAGCCTTGTCATGTCACAAATCAGCAAGAAATTAGGAGGCCTTACTATTCTTCAAGTAAAGCGACAACCTGACGGAGTTTACAAGAAAAAAAAGTGTTGCTTTTAATGTCAGCATAAAAAGATAATTGAAGAGTTTGCAGTGGCCATTTCACAAAGATTATTAAGTTCTCTTCTGCCAGTCAACAACAACTCTGAGAATTGTGAGGTTTTTTTTAAAGTATGGAAGTATGAGTGAAATCAGTCACAACTAGCAGTGCATTCACAAACAGCAGTAAGTGTCTTACGTGTGTACTTTCAGGAGACTATTGTGGGATAGGTGCCTCCTCTGTGTCGCCCAGGACACAACGTACACACTTTTAGAAAGCATATGGCTACATGCGTTCCAGACCCCCTCTGTAAGTGGTTGCATTGAGTGCATTTACACCTGAACCGAGAGCTTCACATGTGATCTGATAACTCAAGGCACATTTTAATACCAGTTGTGCACAGGCTCTATTATTAAATGTGACAGCTGCTAAAAACCAGCTGGTTTCAATACACCACCACAGCTAACTGTGATCCTTATTTATTAAAAGTTAACCAGAGCAAGGGCAAAGCACTGGAAGGAATGACAGCAGCCAGTTCTACTGTGCCCTCCCCTTCTCTGCAAACATGATCTCTGTTCCATACACACATGCACACAGAGGCTGCTATGCAGACGGTAGTCGGAGCACATTCAGTTGTATGTCTACATGTGTGGAATTCTTAAAGCTGGAGTTAGGACACTAGAGAACAGAGTGCTGGTGCTCTAGGAACCAGAAGCAATAGGAAAGTGTGTAAGGGTGCCATAAAGGACACTCTTTGCCCTGGAACACGTGTCAGCAGCAGGTGTAAAGTGTTTTGTTGCACCTGGGTGGTGCCCACTTCAGAGCTATATCCAAAGTTATCTTTTGAATTCTGTTAGATGAAAGTATGGTTCGTTTTCTGTGCATTCGTTGCAAAGATTGGTTGGTTCAGTTTAAGTATATCAGGTAAACCAGTGAGACACAAGGGGATGGGTGGGTCGTGCCCTTGCCATCCTGAGACTGAAAATGATACAGTTGTGAAGCTTCTTTAGACTTTCCAAAATGCATTGATTAATAGTAAAACGATTCATTTTGCAGAGGTTGTGTGGCGCTCAAAACAATTAGTCTGCAGTTTCAGTGCTGCAATGATAGACTGAAGCCACAACAAACAAAGGAGAGGCTAGCTGCGTCAAGCTGCACAGGAAGTCACTCACATAACTGCAGTGAATCTGGTAAATTTTCAAAATAAAACACCCTGTGCAGATCATTTTGTTTTACTAAATTACCTATGGTGAGCTATGATGTCGACAGTGTTGTCTTTCTATCCTCATTAGCAGAAGAGGACTGCAGGTGTCATATACTGCAGTGGGGAAAAGGCAAAAAAGGTCATAGGTTAGGTAAATGACCATGGCACCACCACAAAACAAAAGAAAGAAAGAAACCGTGTCACTCAAAACCCAATATAGTCACTTTGTTCTCACTTGAGCCAGGGAGCAAAAATGAAGATGGAAGAGGAGGATGATGCTGTGGTGAAATTTTTTTTAAAGCCAAGAGAGATCGGGTGCAACTGTGAGTTCAGCACACACTGCTGTTTGTATGCAGCCTGTTCAGTCCTCCTCTCCTTGTTGCGTTCGCTTCGTTTTACATTCTGAATATACAGAGTGAACAGAACATTTGAACGCAAAAAATTAAATTGCTGATTCCTTGTGCTGTCTGACCAGAGCCAGACACGGCAATAAACCATCAAACGCTCCTCATCTGTCAGGGCTTTTCATCATTATGTACCGCCAGGTCTGAAAAAAATTCTCGGGAAAACACTATTGGGTGTGGCTTAACTCATTTCCTACAGCAGGACAACTTTAATGATCACAGAGATGCTTAGAGACTTTCTAACAGCCTTTGTGGCCATAAGAATATAGATTTCTGAGTTTTGATGTGCACCTGAATGCACCATAGAGCTGTCCTGGTTGTGTGAAACTCAGACAAAGACAGAAAACAGAACAGAAGTGCATCCATAAATGACACCAATATGGAGTGGAGAGGCTGTGTAGTTAAACTATCCTATGATTTTTTTGGCACAGAAGGCCCTCTAAGATTTAACCTCACTGGCTAAATGAAGAATCAGATGCTTGGCAGGCATTAGTTTTGGATGCTCGTGCTATTGTTTGAATTTTGTCACGTTTTAGCGAGTGATTGACGTCCTGTCACTGTTAGCTGCTCATTCTCAAAGTTGAGCCGAAGAGGACAGCTGTTGGTCCGAGGTCAGTGGAGTGACCTCATGGCCTCATGGAGCTCTGCAGAGTCACTTCATGGCAACCTCAGGATATTTTTGAAGCAGCAAAATGTATATCATTAAAACATTAACAGTAAATATGAGTCAGTTCAGCTCAATTCATCGGTGTTCATCGGTGTTCATAGTGTAATTGTTTCCTTGTAATTCTGATGATGTAGTGTTGAAGAGGAAGCTCTGTTTTGTATCATTTGCAGAGGAGTCTGTGTTTTTGAATCTTCCCCTGCAGCCATGAGCTTGTGCTATTTTCAGCCTTCTCTGCAGTGCTGCTCCACAACTCAGTAGGTTATCAGGCGGGGTACTTGGCTGGGGTAGTTTTTGTTTCAGTTGGTTTGCCTTACGTCATGCTGTATGTGCTTGATACTTGCTGCTTTCATCAGTCAGTGCGATTTTTTTTTTTTAATTATTCATTTATTTTGGTCCATTACTTCGTGGGCTAGTTCTAATACCTGACTTTGAAGGTTAGTTTAAACCAAGCTGCCTACTTGTTTTCAGATTTGTGTCAGTCCTCTGAAGGTTTATAAAGTGGAGAAAAGGCGCATCATGTAAATTCTTGATTTAAGCCCAACCGTTAAAGTCTTAAGGAATCAACTCCCCATTGGCTGTCTGACACGGATATGCTGTGTCTTGCTTTTTAGTTAATAATGTTAAAACGTTAATAACTTCTGTCATGATATGAAATGGGGTCTCATGAATGATAGAAAGTGCAGGGTTTGAACAGACATATTAGTTTCATTCATAAAACTCACATTGTTCATTTTCCCGTTAGTTTATGCATAATGTGGGTGTATTTTATCTCCTACAGTTCGGATTCAATAGGTGCAACTCACCTGTGTAGGCAGTGCTTTAAACCAGAATTATTTGGAACTCTTTTAACATTTTTATCTTCAAAATAGGCTGTAAATGCAGTCATTTTTGCAACAAGTGAATAATTACCTACATGGATTATTGAGAACTTTTTACATCATCACTTAGAGACTTGTGATAACAAAGCAGAGCAGCGATCAGCTCCAACAAACATGACCAGCTGACCAACACACACTGCAGCATTAAACACCGAAAACCAAATCTGAGGTAAAGAAAAATAATGTTCTCGTTCTGTTAAACCTCAAACCCCCGGTGCAGGTTTAGAACGGTTCGCATGGCGCAAGTTTTTGCATCAGTCAGTGAACTTTTGTTGTGGTTCAGCCTTTCTTTTACATGACGACAGTGTGCTGGCGCCCCTAAAACTGCAAACTTTTAAAGTTGGGTTCCAGAGTGCAAACATTTGAGACCACAACCTTCCTTCAGGCTGTGTAACCTGGCAAAACACAAAGCCGGTGAGGCAATGACTACGCTAATGCTAATGCTAATGCTAGCACATGTCTTTGCATTCCACAGTAGTCAATACCAAACTCTGATTAAACTCTCCACAGTTCACCCTGAGCTAGTCGAGTATGACGACAGTCTGTTGAGGTGAATTTGAGTGTTTGTATCATAATTTCAAAAGTCAAACTATGGGTGAATTTCTTTAATTTGTGGCTGCTTAGGGCTTAGCAGCAACAGGAAGTAAACAACTTTAAGCAGCTCTGATGCTTTGTCACCATATACATACAAAGTTACACCACCAGCTACTGGCCTAGCATGCAAACTACAGCGCTTTCAGTTGTTCTTAAATGCTGATTTTTTTACAAAATGCAATGAAAGACTTCCTTTTTTAGTAGGGCTGCTCTCATCTAAACATGGCCTTCGTGTTCTGGACAACGTGCTTTCCCAGAAGCTGACGGTGCAGCACAGACGCTGCTCCTCACTGCCGGGGACCAAAGGTTAACTTAGCGCAGCACTTAGCCTCATTTTGTCATGACAGGCAAGAGGCTGTTACATGGTTCAAAAGTTAAAGTGAATTAAATCATGCTGTTAAGTTTTAAAATTGAAAAGGCTCCAAACTGTCATCACATTTGCCAGTTATGTTTTTATATTGTTAGGACAACAGTGAATGGTTTGGCATCAATTGAATCAAGAATTATTTTGAAATGAGAACAGATACTGGATCAAATCATGACCTCAAGAATCAGCGTTGTAAGATTCCAAAAGGCCCCAACGACACTATGTTGTTTTTGTTAGACGTAATCTTTTGTCATTATGTACTTACTCTTATAAACCAACCTGTTTTGTTTTTTTCCAGGGTGAAACAGTCTGTGTGTTGTTGTCTTTCTCGCTGACGGTCATCGTGGTGTTTTGTTTTGTTTTTTTTATGCAGTGAATCATTAAGTTGGCGTCCACCAAGTATACTCAGTATACTAAATAGGGACTGCAAGAATCATTTTCAATGTTATTTGTGTTTTTTTAAATATGTTGTCAGTCGATTATTTGTTTTTTACATTTTAAAATTTCACAAGTTTGAAGAGTTCCAGGTGTCATATTGAAAAGTCTCGTTGTGTCTGACCAACAACCCAATACCTGGAGGTATTTAGTTCACATTGATACAGAGAAAAGCAACAAGTCCTCCAATTTTAGAAGCTGCTTTTGGAGTTTTGCTTAAACTATTTTGAATTAGTTGCTGATAAATTTTCTGTCGCTGAACTCATCCAGTAATGGATTAATTCAGCCGATGCTTTCGTCATCTTCTTCACGGGACAAGAGGATCAGTTACTGACAGAGTATTTGGTCAGTTTGATGTTACGTAATGTGCATTTTATAGGGAACATTGGTCCTGAGTGTTCACTGATGGGATTAGGTATGTTATGTACTGCATGATGTGCAGCCCAGTCTGAGACAAAATAGCAGATGGCTTAGATTCAGATGACACCAGGCGTGCCTATGGATTTACCCACTGTATCAGCAGTGAGAACAGTTCTCTGCAGTCCCATAGTTAAAAACTGGCTGTACATTGTGTTGATTTAATTAAGATAAAGTCTATAAATATCATCGAAGCAGATGGATTTTTGCTCATCGTGTCATTTTTTCCACAAAACTCTTTGGGATAATAGCTGGTAAACGTCAGTTAGTGTGCCTGTTAAAAGGAAAGTGTCAGTTGGGTTTGATTTGTGGCTTGTGATGGTGGTGGAAGGTTGTTTCTCCTCCTTGGTCGTGTGTGTGTGTGCAGCTTTAAGAGCAGCATGTAGTGCAGTGAAAGCAGGCCACTGCGCCACTGCAGCCACTGGGACCTCAGCAGATTAGAGGGAGGACGAGAGACAGAGAGAGGGAGAGATAATGAGCAAGGACCGCCAAGCCCCCGCTGCCTCCCTGTGGGTACCGGCAGCAAAGCATGCTGGGAGGACACACATACCCCTGCAGTACATGAGGAGGAAACCCCACTCATTGTTGCTGTCGGATGAAAACATTACATCCCCAGGAAATCAACTTCGTTTCCAGCTTGACATCCATCTTGCCGTTTGATATTTAAGGTTTTGAAAAGCTGAATGTAGAGTTGAACCTTATAACTGGAGTTTTAAGGTTCAGACAGTTGTTTGGGGTTTTTTGTATGAGTTGAACAGACAGAACTGGGAACAACAGAGCTCTCTCTGTTTGAGAGCAGTGCTGCTGCTGCTTTATGGTTGGTTAATAAACAGTAGCAGCTAAATGATCTTTTCATTAGATAAACCCTGCGGTGATATTAAATGTAATGCTAAAGATGGCAACACAAGAAAAGGAGAAAAACAAGATTTTTTTTGCTGCCATTGATAAACTTCAGATGTTTTTACTCAACGTGTATCATCTTACCGCCTATCTTGTCCTGCATTTAAATGTACGTGCTGGTTTCCTTCTGCGACACATTGGTGAATGTGGATCTCCAAACTCATGAGTGAAACGAAGTGGCACAAAAGTGCAAAAACACTGTTGTCATAGATTGTGTCTGCCCACACCATAACTCCACTGCCACAAGAGAGCTGGCAGGCTGGCGGTCTGCACAAGTCCAGAGTTTCACATTCAGCACCTCTTGCACTATTTTGGGATCCATAACGAGCCTGTCTGTTCTTTCACATACCTCCATTGTCTCACCTATCTCCTGCCATACCCTTTTGACTCCAACCTGTTTTTCCTACATACCTTTACCTGCTCACCTCGTCACACACGAGCAAACTAGCCTTTTAAAATAAACCATGATTGATGGTAGAAAGATGTTGTATTACACGTTAATCAGGATGTAACACTGTCAGTTGCCCACAGCAAAGAACTGTAGCCACAAGTCACGTCAGTTTTATATACATAGTGCCAAATCACAACGAAGTTGTCTCAGGACGTGAGCAGACAACTTAGTGACAGTGGTGAGGAAAAACTTCCTTTGCCGGCGACCAGATCCAGAGTCAAGGTGTGCGGCTGTACCAGTCAGCCACACTACATTCTACCCAGGTGTACACACACAGCTTACACTACCTTACACTGTGGTAATGAATGTGTGTTAAACACTTGCATGTCTTGTATGGACCATTGAAAACAGTCATAACACATCACAGCCAGAACCTCAATTTTAAAAACAATCAGACGCTCTGAAAAACAGATTAAAACAGCAAGCAAATATCTGAAAACAGATTGTTTACAGATCAATGTTTTACAAAATGTTTCGGAGTCCGTGGAAAACCAGTAATACCCTTTATACAGTCATGTGCTTTAAACAATTTTTGACACAGGGCCTTATTTTCAACTGCTCCAGTCTTAGAGACCATTCTCAGCTCATGGAATGCAGTACAGAGTTTGGATGACTTGCTGTTTCACCTCAGATAATAAAGCTAGCGCAAATCAATGGATCCATTAGCATTCTCTGCCGAACTCAGAATAAACACTCCACAGTGCACGCCAAGCAAGTCTAATATCATGACAGTCTATTGAGGAGAATTTCTGTGTTTGTAGAATAATTTTAGAAGTCAAACTACGACTGAATTTCTGACATTTGTGGTATAACAACACAGGAAGTAAGTAACGTGTCAGCTTCCTGTTCAGACCCACAAATTAAAGAAATTCACCCGTAGTTTGACTTCTAAAATCATTTTACCAAAACTCTTACTTGCCTCAATCATCATCATTAGACTTGCTTTTGGTGCACTGTTGAGTGTTTAATGAGAATTTGGTAGAGAATGCTACAGGGTCTGTTGACTTGCATTAGCATTAGCATCCATGGCTAAAAAGTAAGCCATCCTAGCTCCTTACTGCATCAAATGAGCTGAAAATGGTCTCTATTAATGGGAATAGGACTGACACTATGTCAACCATCCAGGAATATCCCTTTAAGAATTTACTTAAAGGGATATTGCCGTTCTTTGACACCTGGACCTTATTTATAGGAATAAATACGCTCATATACTCACCCAGACAGTTTTGGTGCAGCTCGGAGTCCTTCGGACGCTATTTAGATCCATCCGATATCTTCGTATCCATATGATAGCAGCGCACAGGGCCACGGCAACGCAGCCTCTAAATGAGACATTATCTGCCGCCAAACTCGCTCATTTAACTGACATTTAGTCATGAATCGCCAGTGTTATCACCATGTCAGC
>JAQLOL010000016.1:581563-592351 GCA_029783665.1 Naso thynnoides | reverse complement strand
AAATACTCAAAAAAGTACAAGTACACAAAAAAGCTACTGTACCTCAGTTACCTGAGTAAATGTAATTCATTACCTTCCACCAGTGTAAGTAGAGCTTTCGCCATGCAATGTCTGTCTTCCACCAGGTACAGGAGCTAGTTTAGGCTAGTTTAAGGAAGGACTTACAGCAGGCGCAGCAAACAGAGCGTAGCCATATACACAGAGGAAGAAGTAGTTAATTAACTCCAATGCAGCAATGGCAGAAAGTGGAACAACAGAAGTTGCAGTAGTGACAAAAGAACCGTTGATGGAGGAGGCAAAGGCGATGAAGAGGGAGAGTGACAGCATTAGAGGAAAAACAAGAGTGAATCTTGGACCCCAAAGCCAAACCCTGTTACAGGTAACTAATGTTACCAGGGGGTTTAAAGCGATAACATTACTCAGACCATTTTCTATACAATTCACATCATTAAAATACTTTTTGCCTGTTTGAAAAATCAATATGAAACTGTGATATTTTTCATTTACCCTTTCAGTGGGCATAATTATTTCTTCCAATGTGGTGTTTGTTGACTCTTCAAAGAGCTGAAGAGGGATTCGTTCAGCCGTTGCGTAAAAATAAAACCACTTCAAAACAATATGGGGGAATGTGGGGGGGTGGGGGTTTGGACTGTCTGTAGGAGCTTTAAATGACAAGTTATTTGTGGATTCTCTTCAGAACAAAATATTAGAGAGTTATTTGATCTGAAGCTGTGATCAGCAAGGCTGAACGTTTTCTTTCACATAGGCACTGCTGTTATTTGACCCAAACTATGATCTTTACCAGTTGCATTGTTGGTGAAGTTAAACAGCTTGCTGAGGGTTTGGTCCAGTCAGGCTGTGGTTCATTTGTAAACAGACTCTTGGAGCGAATCAGGGACTCTCAGAGCTACAGTACATACTTATCTGCTCACTGTTTGATCAGGCCTAAATTAGTTAGCTCTTTACTGACTGCATTTGAGAAACTATGAAGGGAACTCATCAATGTTTTTTTAACATTTTTTAAATCCCTCATAAAATCACCACCTCTCAATAATACTGAGCTTAACAGTTGGTGTTAGTGTGATTTTTTTTTTACCTTTGGACAGAGCCTGGTTAGTCATCACCCCTTTTCAATTCCTTATGCTAAGCTAAGCTTACTATTTCATGACTTTAACTAGGTGACGGTTAAACTAAGTTGGTTAAAAATCAGTGATTTGTCACGATAGGCAGGTGCCATAATTCTTGGGGTTGTTGTTAAGGGATCCCCAAATGACATATTCTTAAGCAGGTTCAGTGAAAAAAAAAACAACATCATTTTTTCTCCTCCATCACATCTCTGCAGAACACCATCTGTTATTAATCGGTGACATCTTTAATTTAACTAGACATTAACTTCACGCAAAATGTTGACAGGAGATATTTATTCACATCAATTAGCAGTGACACTGTCTTGATACAAATTAGAAATCCTGTTATGAGGAGAGCATCTCATAATTTCTGGTCAGTGAGAGACTGCTGAGAAATCACATGCAGCAGCATGTATCAGAGCATCAGTGTAACGAGTGTGCACTGCATGCGTTAATTGGTTTCCCCGGCATTTGGGAAAAACAGATCTATAATTAAAACTGGTGATCTCCGGCTGCTCTATTTACCAGTTAACCACATGGGAGCCTAATCAACATGACAGATGGTATACTAGCTGATGCACTGTTTTTGTTTGTTTCTAGCTTTGGCTTCATGCATTTGCAGAACACAAATGACTTTAAAAAACAAACAAAAACAATATTTTGTTCTTTTTTACTTCTACTAGTTAAATATTTTTCCTCTATGTTTGTCTCTCTGACTTGTGTCAAGGGCAGAAAAACTGGATTAATATATAACAAGACTGGGTGAAAACCTAATACATGGTTGGACTGCATCCCGGTAAGGTGCATAAATGTGGTCAATGTGGGTCTGGGTAGTCAGTGGTAGAGTTGATATTTTACTCTAAAGTAGCAGATTAAATTACGTTCTTTTGCAGTTTATAAAAAATAATAAATAAAAGGTTATGAAAGCAGTTACAAGAGCAACACTTTCCACTCATATCTTCAGATGTTTGATTTGAGAGACAACCTGATGTAATTGTATCTATACCTGTTGTAATGATGTGTTCAGTTTGCTGTCATCTGTTTACCTGTGCAGGTATACGTGTGTTTCCAAGACTGGATTGAGTCTAAGTGATTGTCATTTCAATGTTAAAACATTTGTGTAAAGCAGAAAAAAAAAACATTTTTCCTGAGTTTGTCACCACACAGAAAAATTCAGTCTAAAAATAACATAAAGCGGTGAATAAACAAGTCACAACAAGCACACAGGACCATAGAGAGTTGTTAAGAAGTTTATCTGATGTCTTCTGGTGGAGGCAGGCTAGCACTTCCCATTGACTACCAGTGTTTGAGCTAAGCTAATTAGCAGTGGGTGAGCTCCGCCCGTCTCTTCCTTGTTACTGCACACACAGTCCAAAGAATGGGATCTATCTTCATCGTAGAAAAAGTTGGCGTATCCCTTTAAAGACAAATTGTTTTAAATTACTTTGAGACAATCAGGTTCATAAATGTTACATAAGATCTCTCAACTGTTTGTTCATGATACCAACTTTTATTTTTTTTTTCATTTTTTCCACAAAGGTCCAACTAAGAATTGCTTTCTGTCCCCCAGGACACCTGCATTCCCAATGTGATGTCTGAGAGATTTGGCAGCTGCTCAGCATCATACAGGACACAATGGAAGTTAATGGCAGTGATGAGTCTGGACAGAGGAGATGAATTGAAAAAGCCTGACAAGGGAAGAGCCAACTAATATTGTTGGATGAGAACTGATGGGCTGTCCAAGCTAGCATGCCAACTGCAAAATGCAAAGGTGGTCCAACATCCCACCGTTACCGGCCAGCTTCAGAATACGATGATGCCACCCTCGCTCAGAGGAGAGAATACTGGAGAACTAAGAAAAGAGAGCAGAGGGCTCGTCTGTCAGAGAAGAGAGACAAGCCAACACAGGACAGTAGAGGGAAAAAGCTACATCATCTCAATGCCGTGGAGAATTCCAGTTTCTCCTGCTCCATTGCTGCATTTTCTTCTCCTTTGCAGATTAATGATGAGTCATACAAAACAGCCAATATTTCTCCTGCACTGCAGAGTGGAAGCACAGTGGGGGACGGCTCGGTTAAAGCCACTGGAAGCCAAAAGGAGAGATGGCTCCAGACAATGAAACTCAACAAGGTCTCGCCTCAGTTGCCTGGGTCATGTTCCATCTCTGCCAAAGCTACAGGGGTTGACACAGCCATCGTAAAATGCAAAACAGCAAACAGTGCTGTGAGCAGAGCCGTTACCTCACCCACACCCAGTGGAACCCAGCTGAACGTCAGTTCCTCAGTGCCTGTAGTCAGAGTGACTAGAATTACCTATGGCAGCTCCGCTAAAACATCACCTCAGCCACGTGTGTCTATGCAGGGAGCATCAGTGCCCGAATCGCAACACAAGGCACAAGTTTCATTACGCATTCAGCCCAAATACTTACCCAAAAATGTGACCACAGGTATGATTCTCGCGTCCCCTCCATCCATTAAAACACAGGGCAAATCAGTGAACACAACACCCCAAAGGGGGATAACACTGCAGAGAGCTAAAGGTGATAGCAACTTACAACCGTCCCTGGAGTCCGAGGAGGAGAGAGCAGCCAAGCGCAGGGAGCACTGGCGGATCAAAAAGCGAGAGCAGAGAGCAAAGGTGGCAGCTCGAGCAGCAAAAGCCAGAGAGAGGACGCAGAGCACAGAGCGAACGTTCCAAAGGCAAACAGCACAAAAAACAGGACTCATGGGAGGCACCACTCTTCAGCAAGTTCCATCTCAGTCGCTCTTGAGAGTAGGTCAGAAACAGTGTCCTACTCCAGGCAAAACTTCTTTTACATATGGCATAAAGGAAAAGGACAAATTGCAAAGTCAGGTGGCAAATGTAAACACAGTTAACGTGCGAGCAGATCAGATCAAAGTAGAAAATCCACATGGGAACCAGACAACACAGACAGCAATCCCATCCAATGTTGTAATTGTGAGAAAGACAGGGAGGTCACAGAGAAAGTTTGCAACTGTGCATCTTTCCAATGTTTCCAGAGGGATTGCTCGATGTAAGACACCTAAACAAAGGTTCAGTGAAGCCCAGAAAAATTTCATGAATCAAAGAAGTATAAGAGTCTTTGGTACCAGAAATATCCCCAAAGTTGATCCCAATGACACACCTGAGCAAACATTAGCCAAACGGCGAGAGTACTGGCGGATTAAAAAGCGGGAACAACGAGCTAAGCTGTCAATGGAGGTGAAGGCTCGACTGAAGGAGAAGGACTCTCTGATGCGAAGAGTGAAGCGGTATCAGAAGATTCTTGAGGAGATGAGACGGGCCCGAGTGCAATCAGCAGACAGCACCCTGATCCATGCTTCTGAGACCATTGGAGGGTTCATCAAAGAGGACGGCACAGTGACTATTAACATTCCCCAGGTTCCTACAGATCACAACACAGCAGCACACAAAAGTGAAGAGGGGCGCAGTGTAGGTTCTATCAATACCTTCCTCACAAAACCTCTTGCACCCAATCCTGTAAACCAGCCCCCTCCTCCTCTCAACCCAGCTCAGGTGAAAGTCTCTTTACCTCCTCCTGGACAGTCTGTCAGCAAGCCTCCAAGACTGCTCTCAATCAGGCCAACAACTCAACTTGAAAGCATCACTGTTTCTAATTCATGCTCATTAGCAAATCAAACTGTAGGTCAGCTCACTCTCACTCATCCTCAGACCCCTCAAAAAGCCATTTCTGGAGGATCGACAGCAGGGTTGAACCAAGGCGGCTGTGTCATGAAAATGGCGGTCTCAAGTAGTGAGCCATCAGTGCTCTCTCTGGATTCAGATCTGACAGAGGAGGAGAGGATGGCAAAGAAGAGAGAGTATTGGAGGATAAAGAAACGTGAGCAGCGAGCAGCTCGTGCTGCTCGACTGAAGCAGGGTGTCTTACAAGCGAGGGCTAATGCAGCCTTACAGAGGAGGAAGGCCCAGAAGCAAGCGGCAGTAACTACCATTTCACTCTGCAGAAGGTTTCCTAACCATACTGGAAACGCACAACCTCTCCCCAACAACAGCGTGCCTGCTCCACTACATGCAAGTGAGATAAAACAAGAGAGTGAGTCTATGCCAGCAGTTGACCTAAATTCTCAACCAGAACAAGCCATCTGTCCAGATATCAAACCCCCAACCTCCCCAACACCACCTCCTGCGCCACAGCCAGAGCCTGACCCAGCTTTTAGTGCAGACAGCCAAGCTACAACTCTTTTAGCTGTGGCCTCCATGAAGAAGCTCCTGGAGGAATCACTTAGCACAGTGACAGAGTGTAAAAGTGTACAAACTGACATTAAAACAGAGTCAACAGAAGAGGCTTTAGAGCCAGACGTAAAGCCAAATTTACCTCAGCTCTTTTTTGAAAAAGATAACGTGGCTCCTGTTGCTGCTGACCTGATGTTGGAGATAAAGAGCTGGCAGCCAGAGACTTATCCCTCGGGAAAAGCAGGTTCACCAAGTCCTCATCTTACAGACTCACAACAAATTAACGAGATACTTGCACCTCTTCCTACCTCTAAGGAGGTAGACTCGCTCCCCACCTGTGAGCCCTCATCCCAAGCCCCATTGAACTTCACAATTAACCCCATGGAGGCTCCTGATGGCCCATCGTTACCTCGGAGAACCCAGAGGCTTCGCACCAAAAAAGCAGGCCATCAAAACTGCTGTTCCGCAGAGCCACCAAAGCTCCACCACTTACCCATGAATCAGCAACAACCACAGCAGCAAAACTGTGAACAGCAATGTCAGGCACAAGAGCGAAAAAACAGCCAAAACAGCAACTTATCATCATCACAAAGATATCGCAGTGTGGTGACGGAGCACAGCAATTTGACCAGTCTGCAGAGTAAGAGGGAGTACTGGAAGCTGATGAAGAGGCAGCAAAGGGCCAGGATGAAGGCACAACAGACAGAAAGACTGGGGGAATGCAGCAGTCACCTTTCCCAAAAAAACATACAGGTGATCAACTGGCTGTTCTCTTTTTTGCTCTCTATGGTTGGAAGCAGGAGGTTTTTCTTTAGGTAATTTCAATACTACGTGTTTATGGCCAAACTTATGTGCAAATAAGTGGCATGGTTCTTTCACTCTCTCCCAAAAACAAATGCCTGCGCTAGACGAAATCTTCTCAACAGTAAGCAGTACCTTTTATACACACGGGGTGCTACAATCAACATAACATGAAAGTTTAAATTACAGTTGTGTTCATCAGAAGAGTTCATTCTAAGGACCCACTGATGTTGCATTCACAACTCCCCAAGCAGAAGTTTTACAAATGTTCCTCAATTTTTGGTATGTTTTATGTTGTTCTTGTAGGCATGGTCAGTTCCACTTTCCAGCTGAAACCTCAACCATTAACTCCTTAAAAACCTCTGTCTGTCATTTGACACTTAACAGCAAAAATAGAGAAGACGTGACATAGAGGAGTCTATGTAGTTAATATTGTTTTCCTGTGGAAATCTAAGCTAAATCATTTCATTTTGCATTGTTGTCTTCCAGGTTCCGGGTCTTGTTGTTTTCAACACTGTTAAGGTCACTCCCAAACCATCCTGTCCTCCAGCAAAACCTGCCCTGCAACCTAAAGCATCCTGTGCTTCTCTGACTGCAGTGACCAGTATCCCTACAATCCTGGTGGTTAGCCCTACAACATGTAATGCTGAACCTGACACACTCCAGGTCAAACTACCCGTCACCAGTGTCTCCGGTTCACCAACACGTGAGCAGAACAAAATGAACGTAGGGTCGTCACTGATTAAATTCAACAATCTAGGAGCTCCAGAGAATCAGCAACAAGCCGTGCTAGGACTACACGAGTGGAGGTTTAGAAGCACAGATGTGGACTCAGCTCCTTGCCTCCCAACTCTGAAGCCACCGGACAACCCACTGTCCAGCATCAACCTCCAACCCATTGAACCTCCTGGTCAAATTCTGAATTCCACCCTCAGTCCAGTAGAAACATCTTGTACCCAACTGCAAAGCACCACACCTCTGATACAAGCTCCCTCCAAGCTGATGCCTATAAGCACCATGGTTCCACCAAAGCCCATCCCAGGAGAGTGTGAGGAGGATTTTCTTAAGAGGAAACGAGAGTACTGGAGGATAAAAAAGAAGGAGCAGAGAGCCAGGAAGGCCATCCGGGATAAGGGAATCACCCCAAGGAGATCCGCCAACAACTGGAGGCCCATCCTGCCTGCACACGGCCTACAAACACACGTAAGAGCTGCACAGGTATTGAAAAAAACAAGTTTTATAGTTTACAGACTCTGTAAACCATAAAACTGGAAGATCATTATAATCTGCTTACATGTTTGTTCACAAATAATATAAGTTTTGATTCAAGGATTAAAGCTGAGCTTGGCAACGTCTGGAAGTCAGGCTAGCTGTAGCATGAGACACCTAAGGAAGCAACTCTTCTGCACCCTCCCCTCCTTATTTTTACTCTGGCTTGCATTTAATTTTGTTTGTTGTAGCTCTTTCTTTTAAGTCCAGTTTGAAGATTTCTGACAAGATGAAGCGGTTGCAGGGAAAGTTGCAGTGTTGTAAACTGGTTGGTCTCAGCTCGACTCAAGCCGGCTGACGGTGTTGCCTGCAGATGCTGTTGTAGGCAGAGGAAAGTTTTAGAACATAAGGCACGTCAGTTGTATTAACAGCCAATCAACTTGTACTGATGTCACCTGTAGCTACGATAAACTTGGCAAAGCAGCCAATAGGAACACATGCTCTCTGAAATGGCCCTTGACTGGCCTGAAAGTGTTCATCACAGTCTGAATAAAGAGCCACGGAGAGGAGCAGTGTTTTTTCAAACCAGCTGAATTACAAAATGCTGAAAGGTTATTACTAGATTTTTGCCCGATGACACCAAAAATAAAGTGCCAACCCCAGCTTTACTGTCTCTGTTTATCCTTACAACACAAATAAGTCTTGATACAGAGTGAGAAAGTCACAGAGACAGAGAGAAGGAGGGACGGTTACAGGGACAGAGAGACACAGATGTAAAAACATGGCTCAACAGAATCCAACCCATTGGTTAAATTATTATGGACCTCTTAGCAACAATCAGGTAACATCCCCAAAACAGATTTTCAGGCACTGCAACATGCCTGAAGGTCGTGATGTTGGACTGGTTATTTTATGTACCGATGACCCACCTAATTTCAAAATCATTATTTCATTTTTGATGTCATGTTAGTAAGGTAATAAAAAACCAGAACTCCGTGTGGTGGTTATATGGCTCTGCGAGGCAAAGAATGCTGGACAGTGAATGTACAGTCGTGGATCAAGAAGAAGGCCAGGGGTGGTTTTTGTGGTGGTGTGGTAGGTAGAAATGTTACATTTTTTTATGATTTAGATGCGTGTTTTGTAGTAAAATTTGGGTAACAGAGCTAGTAAGTGCTGGGGGCCTAATTGATAGCTCAAACTTTAACCTGACTTTCAAAATCTGATCAGTTCGTCCTTGAGTCTACTTGTGTTTTTTTTCTTTTTTGCCAAATTTGGTAGGTGTTCTTGAGACATTGCATTCATGATGCATGAGGTTGCAGTAACCTTTGACCTCCCAAATTTAACTGGTTTGTCCTTGAATCAGAGTGGACATCTGTGCAAAGTTTGAAGAAAATCCTTCAAAGTGTTTATGAGATATGGCGTTTGCCAAAATGTCTGGGATGGCCATACGAATATACGTACGTACGTACGTACAACCCGAACACGTAATACCTCTGGCCCTGGCTATCACTGGTAAGGAGGCATAGAAATGTGGCTAAAACAGACTATGACAAGTTCAAGATGATGCCAAAAGTTTTAGAAACATCTACAGTTACATAAGTAACAGTCAGCTTTTTTTGAACCTTATTCAGATGATTACAAAAAGGTGGAAAATGACCAAAATACATAAAATATCTACAGAGACACCAAATCACCACAAAGAGGACTACAGAGAGACACAAAACAAAAGTTCAGCCACTCCCTACACCTCCTCAACTCGCCCTCCGGGGACACATGATAATTTAGTCTTAAGGGCTGATATGGCAGATGCAGAGTTTTTTTATATTCATGCTTGTGTTTCAGATTAGTTCATGAATGCATACGGCTGTTGTAAGTTTAAACAGAAGAGCATGGTATTTTAATGTGTAAATGAGAAATATTGATCTTGTGTTTTTTATTTATTAAACTCCTCAGGTAAATTACATGAAGTTACATTTATAATAATGTCATACAATCAGATGAAAAAACAAAACTGGGAGACATTCTGTACCGTGAGGACATACTCATGTATATTACATTCTTTTCAAACCCTGATTTGTCTCTGTGTGACTCATCCCTGTAGGACTCTGGTCAGTGGGTGAGCTCATCTGAAGAGACAGAACACTTAATGAGGTGGGTGTTTTGTATTTCTACCTCAGAATTTGTTTTCCAGCTCGACAGAAGATCATTTTGAATGTAAACTGAACAGTTCTCTCTCGTTCACAGTACATCAGTGGACACTGACCCAGGAGCCTTTCCTTACCCAGATTACACGGAACCAATAGGAGGTAGAGTATGGACTTTGTGATCTTGAATATAAAAGGAAGCATCTTTAAAAGGTAGAATTGGTGCAAAACTGTCCCTCTCTCTAAACTGTCTCTTTAGATGAGTCCGAGCTTCTGCTGGATGACTATGAGAACAATAACAGCGAAGAAGGTCCTGTGTCAGACAATGTGTGGAGGAGCCGCTACCTCATGGACTACGACCCCCTCAACCAGCTGCTGGTGTGCATGGTGTGTGGGGAGCTTCAGTACTCCCATAGCCTGGAGGGAGTGAGGGCCCACATTGATGAGGCCCACCCAGACACCTTGACCATGGACCCTGTGGAGCAACAGCGAATACTGGAGGCCTGGGACGAGCAGGTGTCCCAGAGGGAACGCTTCTTCACTAGCCAGCTCCAGCAGCACAGCGGGGCCCTGGCAGGTACAGTGTGACTGCAGACACGAGATATATAGACGAGGAGAGGTAAAGGTAAAGGTAAACGTGCAGCTTTGTTGTCATTATACAATGAATTGTACAACAAAATTATGAGGTTAAAGTGAAGGGTCAGTCCTGAGCTGCTGTGTCTGAGCATGCCACCACATTGGGCCAACCTAACCTGATGTGCCTAACATACATGTTTTGATGGTGAGAGGAAGTCCACGCTGACATGCGGAGAACATGCAAACTCCACACAGAAAGGTCCTACTCAGCACATTCTTGATGTTAGATGGGCAGACCTGGATTTGAACCCAGGACCTTCTTGCTGTGAGACAACAGTGCTAAACACCAAGTCACCGTGCTGCCCGGTGCTGCTCTGAGGCAGCTGTTGAAGGGAAAATCCCCCACTGTTCATGTGAATTCCAAAGCAATGTTGATAGTATTTTTAGTCAATTGAAGCAACAGTTGTAATAATTATAATAATAATTGTGCCGTACTGACGGAGAAAACTACGTTTTCTGAGTTGTCCTGCTCACACAGCTGATCTTAAAGTGCTTACCAGTGTTGAGCAAGCTGCACAGAAAATGTGGCAAGCTAAGCTACCGACATTAAAATGAAGTTTAACTACACTGAACAGACAAGACATGTAGTTCACTGAGTGGTCTCACAAAAAAAAAAAAAAACAAAACATATGACTTTACTGTTTGATGACAAAATT
>JAQLOL010000016.1:492970-503815 GCA_029783665.1 Naso thynnoides | reverse complement strand
TGTGCGAGTCTCCTTTAAAGAGGCTTAAACCAGCTGAAGTGACTTCACTCAACTTTGTGAAAGCAGAAACCTGCCAGCGGCCGCAGACAACTTCAGTTTTAGCAGATCGAGCTTCGTCTTTGGGTGGAACATGAAGAAGGTTTGAACCCGGCGACTGCCGCTTGCTGCTATATTTAATTAATAAGTTTTCATGCACAGATTTGTGGCAGTGGTTCTTTTTTTTAAACCCTGACAGCCACCGCAGTAATTTCTCACATTTTATTGTAGTGTGTTCTTCACACTGACAGTTTTCCTGAGAACTCGAGCTCAATGCTGAAGTCACCGACCAGTTTTCACAACCGATCGGCGTCCTACAAAAAAACACAAACACTCATTTTCAAAGATGGAAATAATTTTTAAAAGTATGTAATAAAGTATGCAACGATTTTTGAAGCAATTAAAATGAACAATTCAAATTAATCACATGCTCTGTAATTAATCAACCTTAATAAATCATCATTTTTGCAGTGAAAGTATTTAAAAATGTTTCACTTCAAATACATTTTGGCTGATGAGTGACTTAACGAGTAGTGGGTGTTACAGACTTTTAGTTTAGTGTTACTGTGGCAGCGTGGGCAAAGCATGATGGGTAAAGGAAGGCTCAAAGGTGCAGAAGAGAGGATTAAGTTAGTGAGTTCACGAGCAGCATCGAGCTGCGGCTCTCTGGCGCTGAATCACTTTCTGTGGATGGTGGCTGATCTGTGACAAACTACAGTCAGTTCCATTAGCTACAGTAGCTAAGGAGCTACGAGCCGTTAGCCTGATGTGTGCTGGTAACTCAGCACAGCAGCTAACAGCTGTTAGCAGTTCGCTGTGGGTTCGTTACAAACATGAATCGTCTCACGCCTGGGAAAAAACTTTTTAAAATTAAAATATCCTCAGCAGCTGCGCAGCACAGCGCCGTTAAACCTGAGTAACCAACGCAGACTGATGCAGCAGAACACGGGAAACTTTTAGACACTTTAGGGCTGCAACTAACCATTATTTTCATTATCCATTAATCTGCCAGTTATTTTTACAATTAATCGATTGTTTATTCCATGTACTATCAGAAAAGTGCTGAAAATGTTCATAGCCCAATGTGACGTCTTCAAATCGCTGCTTTTGTCCAGACGACGCAAAGACTCCTTGTTTTATTTTCATAAATGACTCAACTGTTTTTCTTCCTGTTTTTTTAAATGGCTGAAAAGAATAAATGATCATCCAAATAGTTGGCGACTAATTTTCTGCTGATCACTTGATCAATTATTCGATTAATCGTTGCAGCTCTAGTTGAGTGTTTAGACGCATGCAGTCCTCCAGACACTGACAGCGTGTGAGCAGTGCTGCAACACGCTGGAGACCTGCTGAGACTATGCACACGATCAATCAGGCTTAATTTTTCAACACATTATTTTTTCTGTGATTAATTAATTAATTAATTAGAACTAATGGCTTTTTTTTTGACCGCCCTAGCTGTTAACCAAACTTCTCCTTTAAGAAATGTCTTCTTTGTGTCCAAGCCGCCAGGATGTGTTGAGCCGCTGAATGTCCAGTTTGTGTCAGTGTGACGTGTTTGTAGAAAAACGGTGCTGATGTGTTTGTTTCCTCTGCAGGAGAATTCGAGGAAGAGTCGAAACAGCCCGTGCTGTCCGAACAACAGAAACACCAGCTCAAACACAGAGAACTGTTCCTGTCCCGACAGTTTGAATCTCTACCTGCGACTCACATACGGTACGTGTTCACTGATGGAAGAGTCCCCCGCCACACGCGGCCGACATAACGCTCGTTCCCCGCACAGGCCGTCACACGCCATGTCTGTAGAACGAGCTGTCGAGCTGTTGATGAACGAACTTTCAGGTGATCGTGTTAAGCTGCTGCACCAGCAACAAATGTCCTCGTTAATCATATATTTATTTTCATGTTTACAGTCACATTACTGTTACATGGGCTGAATTGTGTGTGATGTATCCCTTTAAAATTTGCCATTTAAAGTGGGAAAAAAAATGAAAGGTGTGCGAAAGTTCCCACTTGATCTGGGTTTGATGAAAACTTCAAAAAGCTACAAACTGATAAAACATAAAGACGCAGAACCCGACATGGTATTTGTTGTGTTAGTTGAATTCTGACTGAATTCTTTGGCCATCTCAGGAACAGGCTTCAGAATTGTCCAGTAAGTGTAAACGAACTTTCTGACGTTTATCAGCTCTATAAATCTGCAAGTGGTCTCACCAAAGCTCACACTGAAACATTTTTGCTTTGAGTCATTCTGCATCAAACTTTGAGCGAGAAACTTGAGGTCGTGGATGCTGTGAAAGATGCAACAAAGAACGGACACGTCTGCCTCTGAACAGCAGTTAAATTGATTTATCGTCCATATATAAGCTATCAGGAAGTTGTTGCAGTGTGTAAGTTTTATAGCTGTCACTTGCATTTAAACACAACAAATGTCTGAAGATAAAATGAGTTGGCTGGACTTGGGTTAACCTACCTGTCAGTGACCATGTTCTAACACATAACCGTCTGGTGAACAGGAAGTTTGAAGTTTGTGTGAATTTATTCGGCTTGTTTGAGGTGAATCAGGAAGTCGATCATTTCCCACCAGTGTTCAGTGGTTTCTGCAGAGTAACCCAGTTCAGTGTCTCTGAAACAATCACAGATGTTGGTTAGTGTCTGTTGTTTTTTTCAACTTGTCATTTTTAAGGCTTTTACGCACCGCAAGCATGACGACTAAACGACACGAAAATGCAAAATGCTTGCTGGTGACTATTTAACATGTTCAGCGCAGGTTTAATGCAGACGCGCCACGCTGCTCTGTATAAACAGCACGGACGGGTCCGTGACCCCGGCTTGCTGTGTAAAATGACAGACTGACGTGGCCCGAAGATGCTCGGTTCTGTGTAAAGAACATTAAATGAACAGAAGGCGAGTTATTGGCGAGCCTTCAGTGCAGCGCTGACACAGGGTCTCCGTGTAAAAACGGCTAAAAATCCCACGAAAGGCTCCTGTTCACAAAAAAACTGCTCTTTCCAGGTCGCCATGGTTATACATCTTGTCAGAAAATTCCTTTTACTAAAGATTGTGCAGTTTTCCATAACGAGAGGTTTTTGATCCGCTAGAGCCTGAAATTCCTCTCAAAACAAACATGGTGGTGCTGGCCGCGTCAACTTTTCTCCACAGTGAGGGATGGACGCAGCGTTTGTTCCACGCAACCGTCGTGATTGGTTGATGCTCAGAAGATAAAAGGGTCGCTTTAGTGAGCCTGATGTTTACGTTCTGTGGAAACACTCGTGACCAGTCAGCAGTTAATCACATGAGAAAACTCATCCAGTGTGTAAAGTTCTTAAGCGTTTATGTTATTTTTCTCTATATTATCTCTTTTTGTTTGTTTGTTTGTTTGTTTTCCATTTCACAGCAACAGCCATTGTTGTTGTACTGGCTACATTTTTTAAGCTAATTGACTGTGATGTTTTAGTTTTGCACGTGTTTCTATCAAACCGTTGTTTTTACATCAGAGACGGTTGAGAATCGGGTCTCTGAACGTTCCCTGTGTCTCCTCAGGGGGAAATGTAACGTCACCCTCCTCAATGAAACAGACGTCTTGGCCGGATACCTGGAGAAAGAGGTAACGCAAATGTGTTTGTCGGCAGCACTTTGCTCTGGAACCTGTTTGTTCTCTGTTTCCACTCTCTCGCTGAAAACGAAAAGAAGCTGTAAATGAAACGTGTGCTCTCTGTAGGACTGTTTCTTCTACTCGCTGGTGTTTGACCCGGTCCAGAAGACCCTGCTGGCAGACCAGGGCGAGATCCGGGTGGGCTCCAAGTACCAGGCAGAGATTCCTGACAAGCTGGCTGAGGGTGGGTCTGAGAAACCTCACAGAGAAATGTTCCCCTCTTTAAAAAAGTAAAAATTAGGCAGAAACGGTAACAAGTTCATGGAGCTGAAGCCGGCTGCTTCTCGTCTCAGGTGAATCCGACAGCCGCATCCAGGAGAAGCTGGAGACCAAGGTGTGGGACCCCAACAACCAGCTGAAAGACCCGCAGATCGACCAGTTCCTGGTGGTGGCGAGGTAACTCTTCCCCGCCATCTGTCACCCAGTTGCATCATCATTGCAAGATCCTGTTGCCATGACAACATCTGACTCTGCCATCCACAGGACAGCTTTTCGAGAGGCAACACATGAATTGGCAACAAGTTGAATGTTCTCTGTGTTTCTTATGGCTGATACATGTGAAATCTGCTGTTGGCCTGCACGAGTGTCATGTCACGCTCAGCAGAACATCGGCGCCTGATGTGAAGCGAATATCTGAGGCGTTAATTCAGTCCAGGATGTAGATTCATGTCCAAGAATGTGTGTTCGCGCTCACATGTAGCGGTGGGCTCGTGTCTCTGGTGCGGCGAGAGGCTTTTTATGGAAACCTGTTGTAAGTTTGCTTTTGGAGGGAATTACAATTTAGTCCATGAGCCAAACACGCCATCTAGTGGTCACTTAGGTAGAAATTCAGCAACACACACATTATTCCATAAGCAGTATCAGTCCTTCCCTCTCGCAAAGTTACAGAGTTTACGGATGCAGATAGCTCGATCAGTGATCAGTTTGTGTTTGTTTCAGAGCTGTGGGGACGTTTGCTCGAGCTCTGGACTGCAGCAGCTCCATCCGCCAGCCCAGCCTCCACATGAGTGCAGCTGCAGCCTCCAGAGACATCACACTGGTGAGAGTATTGACTGTCTTTGTGTCACTGTAATCTATTGAACCCTTTCAAGAAAAATCATGTTTATTCCTGGTAGACAGTATTCATGGATTTGGACGTGTCCTACATCTTGTATGACCAAATGTTTTCAGGTCATATTCTTGTTCTTAGGGGTGCAGAATTATAAGTTTTGACAATGATACCATGCATCATGACGCATGGTAGGGGTGTGCCATAGCGTATCGTTTATAATAATCCTGGGATCATTTCTGATCCCGGGGAAAAAAGTGATATCGCGATAAGGTCATTTTTTAGAGGAAAAGATCTCTCCAGATACATTTTTTAAAATGCATATTTTGCCACAACTCTTTATCTAGTCTGCAGAATCTCTCTGCCCCCTCTTTATGTACCTGTTCAATCTGCACGAACGTGAATATGTAGAACACGATATTTCAGTCTGCTCCGTCTGTCCACAGTCAAGCACAGCATGCTAGCTCAGCAGCTAACAGCTAACGTCAGCTGTTAAAGACTGAAAAGAAAGCCGTCTGTTACGTCCTGTAACCATTTAGCTAAACTTGCCACGAAAATAAAATCTTTCAAACTCTTGTGTGGGCTGCTGACGGACAGCCAGACCCCCCCCCCGTGACGTGACGTGGCGTGGCGTGGCGTGGCGTGGCGTGGCGTGGCGTGGCGTGGCGTGGCGTGGCGTGGCGTGGCGTGGCGGCTCACAGCAGCAGCACAGACAGAGAGGACAGCAGGAAGTAGCTGACACTGCACGATGCTCTGCAGTCTGTCTGAACTTAACTCAGTATTTTGATGACAGAATTGTGATTTAATTTACTGTCATTTCAGATTCGTTTCCAGTGAGAGATTATTGAATCTATTTCAAAACATTTGGAAATGTTTGCGTAAAAGGTGTGGATTATAAGAACGAGAAAAATAAATAACAAGTAGATGAGGAAGATGACTAAAAGACTGGAGAACATTTAAAAGAGAAGTCGGATGCTTTTTTGGTGAAGTGTTCACTTTTATTATATTTTTTATTTCTGTTGTACAGTAGGCCAAATGTTAAAAGATGAAGGACTGAAATGAAAAGCATAAAGAGCAGAAGCCTTTTTTTGCTTTATTATGTTTTATTGTCTAGATTTTTTAAGTAGTATGCCAAGCTCCAATTCCAAGTACCATCTTTACTTTAAAGGATAAAAGATAAATACACAAGTCTATATAATACGTTATCGCAAAAAAAATGGCCAGAAATATCGTGATGTCACGTAAGAGCCATATTGCCCATCTGAAGTGGGCTGCATGCACCGAAAACGAACAAATAGCTTTGTTTGTTAATGTGGCTGGTTGTTAGAAAATGTGTTTAGAGGTGTGTAGAGCCTCTAATATACTGTTTGTGTGTAATACAGAGTTCAGACTGCTGACAGGTGATTGTTTCTGCCTCCTCTCATGTCAGTTCCATGCTATGGACACGCTGCAGAAGAATAACTACGACCTGGCCAAAGCCATGTCCACCCTCGTCCCTCAGGGAGGACCAGTGCTCTGCCGCGATGAGATGGAGGAGTGGAGCGCCTCAGAGGCCATGCTGTTCGAAGAGGCTCTGGAGAAATACGGCAAAGACTTCAATGACATCCGCCAGGACTTTGTGAGCTCTTCTTCTCTGCACTTTTTACAGCTGTGATGGACGCTTGATTAGTGGTGGCAGTCAGAAAATTCTCAGTATCATTGTGGATGCACAATTTTTTAAAAACACCTGGATATTACCACATTACAGCTCCATGGAGTGTATACGCACACACACACACACACACACGCAGCAGCGTACGTATGTATGTATCCTGGTTCAGTAGATGTCCCCTTCCTCTCCCTCAGCTGCCCTGGAAGTCTCTAGCCAGTGTGGTCCAGTTCTACTACATGTGGAAGACCACCGACCGCTACATCCAACAGGTGGGTCTGCAGAGAGCTGCAAATACCAAGAAGCACTGTTTGCTTTGAGTTTAACTGCATGTTTCTGTCAGTTTCCTCCCAAACCAAACATGCGAGTGACCGTTTTCTCTCCTCTAGAAACGATTAAAGGCAGCAGAGGCAGACAGCAAGTTAAAGCAGGTGTACATCCCCACCTAGTGAGTGTTACTATAAACTGCTTCACAGATGGCATTCGCTGAGTTACAGCTGCTGTCAGAGTCAGTCACTCTCCACGCTTTCCTCCCTCTCCAGCACCAAACCAAACCCCAACCAGATCATGGTTCCAGGCAGCAAGCCCGGCATGAACGGGGCAGCAGGCTTCCAGAAAGGACTCAGCTGTGAGAGCTGCCACAGTAAGTAATCACTCTGAGGGGAGGACTCCATGGGCTCTGTGAGAAGCACACAAGAGATTATTTTGAGACAAAGAATGGCCCAATATGTTGTTGTTGTTTGTATGCAAAAAAACCCACAGTGTTAGTATGAGAACCGTGAGTAATGCCGACGTCAGACTACACGGTATCAGCCCGATAATCACCACACCGGGAAGACGTAGGGCGTTGGGTAGGCTTGGATAAATGACTTTCAGGTGCGACAGACAATCAATTGATCTCACGTAGTGTGTTGTAATGGACGACAACCGACGCCACATCTTGAACGTCTCACGACAGAAAGACTGGCGTGTTTCATTTTTTGTGTACCTCACACGTCAGCTTGTCAGTGGCGAGCGCTTCCTTGCTGCTGTCATCAGGCATGTCGTGAACTGCAAACGATTGATCGGGAGCAACGTAGAATTTATGACTCTTTAATCACTTAATCTGACACAGGGAACATTTTAACAGAAAAAAATATGTTGTAGCCTGACCTCGGCAGAAAACACATGTAATAATAAAGTCAAACAGTCACACCTGTCTCTGCTTTAAAAAAAAAAAAAAGTTCCTCCTCTGTGGAGCCGAAATTCAAAACACAAGAAAATCTGTGAACATGACTCAGTATTGAGACCAAACGTGTTCCACAGTTCAGAGGTTTTAGACATTTTAAGACTAATTTACTGTTGGTCCATCAGCACATTTGATAAGTTTCGCTCCCCAAAAATGACATTTCAACAGAAAAAATGTCGCTCTGCACTCTGATTTCATGTCGCATACCTGGAGAGTTTTGTTTTCTGTGAACATCGTCATATTTCTGTCACGTTTAACGGAGCATTTTTAGTGATATTCATTCGTTCATGTCAGATATGGTCACCATGGAGACAAATGAAACATTTCCCAGAAGCATAAATTGAAAACCTCACGCTACTCCTTCATTCCTGATGAGTGACACTTATCAAATGTGTCAAGAGACGGACCATGAGTTGGCGTTAGCGATGCAGCAGGTGTCTTTCCACTCTTCATCTATAAAGCACATAAACCACAAGAAGATCTGAGCAAATCAGCACTGAGTGATGCTTTTGCTTATGATTTCACTGAGGGTAGTTGTAGTAAAAACTTTCTGAGATGACCTCTCTTAACTCGTCTCTGCAGCTGCCCAGTCTCCTCAGTGGTACGCCTGGGGCCCTCCCAATATGCAGTGCAGACTGTGCGCCTCCTGCTGGAACTACTGGAAGAAGTATGGAGGCCTGAAGACCCCCACACAGCTAGAGGGCGCTGCTCGATCTGGCTCTGTACGTCTCCTATTTTACATCCGTCAAAAGCACTAAACCTCTTACAACATGTTTAAGGTGAGTTGTGTCGTCATGGTTTCTCGTCCTCCTCTTTGTCCAGGAATCAGGGCCCCGTGGTCACATGACACGTCAGGAGGTCCAGGGCATGTCACCGTTCACCCGTAACGAGGGGCGAGCCAAGCTGCTGGCCAAGAACCGCCAGACCTTCATCCTGCAGACCACCAAGCTGACCCGTATCGCTCGGCGGGTGTGTGAGGACATCCTGCAGCCTCGCCGCGCTGCACGACGGCCCTACGCCTCCATCAACGCCAATGCTGTCAAGGCTGAGTGTACGCACACACAAGCCTCTACGTTACACTGACATGTTATCACATCATTGATGAGCTGAGACGGGATACTGTCATGTACATCATACGACTGTTTGATTTGATCTGTCTGTAACTTCAGGTATGATCCGTCTGCCCAAAGCCACAAAAACTCCTCTGAAGAGCAAGTTGGTGGCTCGACAGTCACTGGCCACCATAGTGAAGGATTTAGGTGAGCACACGTCATGTGACTTCACTTCTCAGCACGTCTTTGAACCCTAAACAAACGTCTGCTCCTTCTCTGTCCTCGTTAAGTTTGATTGTTTGTTGAGGGTTGTTTTTGTTTCCCTGCAGCCATTTCAGCTCCTCTGAAACTGAAGGCGTCCAGAGGACCTCCGACACCCATCAACAGGAACCAGGCCAGCCAGCCTCGTGTGGGCCAAAGCCTGCTGGGAAAGAGAGGCTTCGACAGCGTCAGTATTACACACAGAGTCACACACACACACACGTTTTATTTTTGTCTCATGTAAGTGTGTTTTATTTCAACATTCTACAACAATACCACATGTAGAAACAACCACAGCACATGGAGACAGACACTGAACGCACAACTATGGATGTTCTGTCCTCATGTGTGTGTGTGTGTGTGTGTGTGTGTGTGTGTGTGTGTATTTTCTTTACTGTTGTCGCACGAAAGCGTTCGTGGTAAAACTAAAAAATTACAGAAAATTGCACCAATCAGTGCCTGCCTTTTCAATGACATAATACAAGCACAGACATAAATAATAGAAATGAGCCATATAATTATAACACAAAAGCCACAGTCAAATGATGCACTATATGCTGTACATAACTTGTAAATAATGTGTAAAATTCACCAGTGGAAAATAATGTTTTACACGCTGTAACAAAGCTAATAAAAAGCTAAAGCAACAGAAAATGTCCCAGCTACTCATAGCTAATTTAGCTGTAGGAGAACTCACGCGTTAATCAAATAATTATTCAATCGAAACACAACAAATACTTCACACAACTTTGAAATCAACCATAAAATGTACATTGAACTTAGAAGTGGTGCTTTGAAAGACACAACAGCAAATAGAAAAGACAGCTGGAGCTGCAAGCTGACCACATGTCAACTGAATGATTTCCTGATTAAAATGGCTGAACCCGACTGAGTCACATGACTGACACAACCAATAGAACAGCAGAAATTAAACCATTGCTGTTTGAAACGGTTCCCTATCACGGAAATAGTGCACTATGCAATGTTCGCCTTTGTAGTAGTGTTCGAATTTTAAGTAGATAATTTCATTCACTATACAGTGCACTGTAAAATACCCACAATGCACAGCAAATTTCAGAGTACATGCACCCTACATTTGACTCCTGTATACCACAATGCAATGCAGTCGTGTATTTCCGAAGTAGAAGGAGCCAAAAAGTCGTTAGGGTTTTCTGACTTTAGTTAGCATGTTAGTTAATAGAAGTTGATCGCTGATTTAACCAAAGACGTTTTAATAAACGCCTGAGGCGAGTTTGCCTTCGCCTCCATTTGTGCCGAGAAGCAAAAGCTTTACCCTAAGTAGCAAAACATTCAGAGGAATTGTTTTCTAACAGCTTTAGCCACCGATAGCTAAATTAGCCGTTAGCTCGTTAGTTTGTGAACTGTTACAGTTATGGTGGGTTATTAGGGCTTCCCATCAGGACTGATTAGGACACAGAACTATTGCTGACAAAATAACCATCCACGGGGCGCCCGGTGGCTCAGTTGGTAGAGCAGGCGCCCAACGTACAGATCCTTTGTCCTCGCCGCAGCAGCCATTGGTTCGATTCCACGTCTTCGCCATCGCCCTTTGCTGCATGTCATTCCTCCGCCCTGTCTCCTGTCAACTCTTCAGCTGTCCTGTCTGAGTAATGAAGGCACAAAAAGGCCAAAAATATAGCCTAAAAAAATAAAAACAAAAAAAAACCATCCACATCATTGGAATTTCACCGTTTTTTTGGGATTTAACACTGAAAAAAACTTCCATGCGGAACATTTCAGTGCTGCACTCCTGTGTGCTTGGTTTGTTTATGCTGAGTGCGCCTGCTTGTGTTAATATCTGGTGTATCTGCTGTGGTTACGTCCTAAAATCTCATTCTGTGACACAAACAGGCATCGTTCCGTCTCCAACGTCAAACTTTTTGCTTCCTCCAGCTA
>JAQLOL010000016.1:450679-463597 GCA_029783665.1 Naso thynnoides | reverse complement strand
TCACACACACACACACACACACACACACACACACAGGCACACACACACACAGGCACACACAAACACACACAGGCACACATCCAATCAGAGAGGACTTGCTCTCTGTCCGTTCTGACACAGTCACAAGATTCTGATTTTCTCCTGGCTGAACTCTTCACCTCCATTTTTCAAAAGCACACAGACAGGCTTGTGTGTGTGTGTGTGTGTGTGTGTGTGTGTGTTGTGTCGTCTCTGTTTTTGAAAACCAGTACCTCCTGGCCTGGATCCTCCCTTAGACTACATTATTAGATGATCATTTACCGATTGTTGTGTTGACAAAGGGTCAGACAACAAAAGTAAGCAGAAAACAAACAAACAGACAATAAAAAACGACATAGAAGATGACAAATCAGTGAAATTTGTGTAGCCGTGTTTATCTTAAAAAGCCATAAAGTCGCCTTTGGAAAGTGATCAAATTCATCACTTTTGTTTCCTGAGTGAAACGTCCTGACTTTGATGATCTCTGACTCCAGTGTGAGGTTGACATTTATGGCTTTAAGTGGAAATATCTCAACCATAGCTGGAAATTGATTCACATCTTTTTGTTCGTTTATGGTGATCTCATAAATTTTAGTTTTTCAGTTTCAAAATTTTAGTAAGTCAGACTTATGAAATCAGAAACAGAAACTTAATTTATACTTAATCAGGTTTACCTATTTTAGTAGTTTTCTCCTTAATTTCAGTGTGTGATATTTTTTTCTTAGGACAGCAAAGGCATGATCTGCTTTTTACAGCATATATTGCTGTTGCTGTTCTAGAAAAGCTGTTTTTGCCGAGTCCACAGCCTGACAGTGCTTCCTGATAATGACACTGATTGGCTAATCATTAGTCCCCTGCAGTGCTCATTGGACTGCACATTAAGCTACAATTAAAGCTCGATTAGGCCGTTTACTGTCCTCAGCTGTCCTTGTCCCGGCACACAAGGAGGGAGAATCAGTTTATTGTCCAACCCCACTGCAGTAGACAGCGGTATGCCCTGTTCTGCTGGTTGCTATCGAACCTTCTTCTGGTTGACCAAACAAGCTACAAACAAATTAGCAAGCAGCTAGCGGAGTCGTGTTGAACCGTGAAAACATGGACAACTTTACAGTGCTGTACACTTCATATTTACACTTTACACGCTTCCCCTCGTGCTTATAGGATTCTTCTTTTCTTCTCAGCTTTCTTCTACAATTTTATGTTGTTTTTTAAGTTCCGGGTGACAGAGCGCTGAATATCAAAAGTCTAGTTGTGGTCAAACTAACACAATAATTTGATTTTTTCTACATGATTTGATTGTACTGAAAGTCACGTTCTGTAGGATCCTCGTTCAGGGATTCAAACGTCTGGACGCAGACAGCTGTAATGATATCCTCAACACTTTCACTCACCATCTTTTTTAACTCAGCTGCCTGTTCCACCAGGAGAGATTGATCTGTGAAAGCAGGCGCTCTGCACTACAATACATCGCCTCAATGCAGTTTATTGGAAAGTGTATTTAAATTTAAATTTTTAAATACCATGCTATTCTGTAATACATCGACACCACCCAAGCCGAGCAGGTAGGGATGACAGGCTGTATTTGATGTTCGTGGATGCTGGCTTGATAGAAACACTAAAATATGTTTTGTGCTGTTTTGTGATTGCAGGCAGCCAGACAAACTGAGAGTGGTGTGGATCAGGAGGAACAGACGCCACAGTACAAAGGTAACAAAGAAGAAAAACAAGCAGTTGTCTCTACACTAAAAATGACCTAGCCTTGTATTTGAGGTGTGTTTTCCAAAGAGCAAACTAGAGTCTGTAGTAAAGTCAGGTACCAGCTGTGAGGTTGTTTCTGTTGTCTTCTCCGTCAGCTCCACAGCTGGCAGCCAGGGATTCAAAACCCCTACAGAGGCCTGGTGGTTTGGCAGTTTACGGAGAGTTTAGACATCACCGTCACACTCTTCAAGGTATGAACTGGAGTTTATGTCATTGCTGCTCAAAGATTAATAAGAGAGATGCATAATTTAGTTCTTTTTCTGTTTGGTAAAGGCGTGTTTAAGGCCTCAAGCCCTTCTGTTCACTTTCTGTTCACAGGAACCTACTGCTGAGGAGTATGAAGACAAAGAGTGGACTTTTGTCATTGAGAATGTGAGTCCGTGTGTGTGTGAGGTCTCATTTTGATTTCCTTTTCACTGGGAAACTCAGATGGACAATATATTTGAAAGTTTCTGTGATCAGCCTCGATGTCCTTGTCCACTGGTTGTAGGAGACTAAAGGCCGCAGGAAGGTGTTGGCGTCAGCTGATGTCAACATGCAGAAGTTTGCCAGTGCCACGCCGGCCCAGTATGATTTAACCCTGAAGCTCAAACCTCTGTCTGCCAAAGTGGTGGAAGCCACACTGAAGCTGAACTTGTCCTGTGTCTTCCTCAAAGAGGGCAAGGCCACGTAAGTGATCCGCTCAGCAGCACGTCGATTTAGTTTAATGCTCAAAGCAAAGTTTGGACCTGTGTGGGTTTTGTTTTAAAAAGTTTCTTCTTCTGCTCTCCGCAGAGACGAGGACATGCAGAGTCTGGCCAGTCTGATGAGCATGAAACAGAGTGACATTGGAAACCTCGATGACTTTAATGACAGTGATGATGAAACTGGTGAGGACCGGAGGCCGTGCTTCGGAGCGGGACAAGTTACTCATGTAACCGGTGAGGCTGTGGACACACTTCAGGATCTCTGGAGTCTTCAAACCAAATTAAATTGCAGTGAGAATTTGATTTAGAAAAAATCCTAATCTGAGGAAGTGAAGTGTTACTCTGCTGGATTTAGCGAAGGAATGCATATACAGCAATTTGCAACCAACACGCAACATGTTTGATCCAAATATGGAAAAGACTCCACCTCCCTGCCCTTCTTCATCACCGTGTTAGCCGTGTGGAGTGGGGGGGGGGGGTCCATTCTTAGCATTTTATTTCTCTTTGATCTGTTTTTCCTAAAGCTGCTCCTCCCTTTTAAGTTGTCTTTGTAAAACTCAGTTCCCTTTTCCCTTCACCTGCCTGTCTGCTCTGCCCTTTTCTCCTTATAACAGCTTCTGCCACAAGAATACATGATCTGGCTTGGAGGCCTGTGATTGATCCAGGCCCCACAGGTAAAAAAAAAAAAAAAAGTCACTGTCCTCTAGATTAAAAAAATCTGTCTTTCCATTTTCACTTCCACTCTATTCTCCTTCTTTCATATGTGTTACCTCAGATATGTTGCATCCATTCACCTTTATTCTGCATTTTCCTGCTCCTGTCTCTCCCTCTGATGCGTTTTTTAACCCTTCATTTACTTTCTCTCCTCATCTTTCTTTTCACCAGTTCAGTTCATTTGTCTCACTGCTTATCTTTCAACCAGTAACCTCAGAGATGGATTTAGAAACCACCTCTGGGATTTCTTCCACCATCTCGGTCCCATCATGTCCTCCTCTGACTGAACCCTCAGACCGCTCTGTTCCATCCTCATTACGCACACAACCACCAAGCACCGCCCAGCAGGCTCGGCCTTCCGTTTATGCCTACTCTCTGCCGGCCTTTACGCGTGCTCACCCTCCTGCACTGCCCAAAATCTTCCAGCCCAGTGCCGGATCAGGTATCAACCATCAGATGCTCCTCGTCCTGTATGGTCTCCTACTTTAAGGGTCAGATTATTTTGGTAGATCTGTAATATTTTAGTAAAGAATTGTTTAATTCACAGCACTCTGTATTGGGAATGGGCAGGATTAATCAATGATCGATAATTGATTGTTCAGGATTTTGTTGATCACACGAAATTTGAACAAATCAGACTACTGTGAGTCTGGAAGAGATGCGGTGCATTTCACTCTGTGGCAGCAATAAGACATCTTACCAACAGAGGGCGATACTACTTTTAGGAGACAGAGAAAAATGTAGAACGTTAGTCAGCCGCCTATGAGCTGTCGTCATGGCTACTGCAGATATAAACACGTAAACACGATGAGGTATGTGAAGTTTTGCGGGGGACCATTTTGAGCTTAAAAAATGACAAAGTTTATTGTCAACACTGTGAAGCGACAGGACAACAACGCCAACAACTTACGACTTGAACGTTGTAATGTTACGTTGTTGTTACGTTCTGAGTGGGGCTTGCACAACAAGCGTTTTCGGACCAAAACGCTTCTAGGACCTGTCTGAGAGGAACTTTCCTCTGGGGAACGAAACACCTTTAAGGCGCCGCCAACAGGAACCACCTACGTAAGCTACGTAAACTGGCTGTTGGTATTTTAACATTACTTATACGCGACTTACAACATGACAAAAACAACAGATGAAGGCTGCTCCTCCTCTAGTATGTGGTGATAACGTACCATGAATCTCATCTCAGTGAAGAAACAACAACACACAGCAACAATCTCTTTACCAGCTCTGATTTGTGTTTTGTATCGTCTTGTTAATAAAGTTGTCAGGTTTTTAAAAACTGCGGAGGCTGACACATGCTCCTTAGTTTAACCAGTCAACGTACACGTTCGCTGTATTCCCTTATGTGCTGTGAAAGCACCTACTCTGGAGTTGAAGCTAAAAAAGTTTCTCAAAATGTCGTTCTAAGAACTATAACGGTTTCTGCGGTGTGGATGCAATAAAAGTTCGTAGAGCTATGAAACGGTTCCTGCAGTCCCAAAACGCATGTCATCATATTGTAACTACATGATTATCGTGGCCTAAAAATAGATAATAATGACTTCATCGCAGTATCTACATGAAATAAAAAACCCAGCTTGAATGTCAGCCAGGCTGCTTTCAATGTTAGATTTTTTTTTGTAGTCTCTAAACGTAATGATACAAGCAAAAGCATCTTAATCTGCTGTAACCGGCTGGGCCTGTAGTTGCTCGTGTAGTTTGGTAAGTTAAAGAAGGTTTATCTCTGTCAGGTTTGTGTCTCCACCAGCCTGTGAGTCAGTCAGTCCGTAACAGTTCCTTGGTTTTAAGTGCTACTGTTAAACATACAGTATGTGCCAGGTTTTTTGGGAGTAAGTAAACAGAACAAAATCTCTAGACAACGCCCGCGATCTGGAGTTATGTAGTACGATAAACGATTTAAATTGGTCTGTGAGGCCTCCTGCTGTTTGAGTCCAGCTCCAACAAAGAAATACAATAATAAACATGTCTTTGCCAAAGAATGAATTGGAAACTTGGCCAGTCTTGTGTTAATTTTCTCTTGTGGTGTTTGTTTGGATTTTCCTGTTACAACTCAGGTTGAATCGACTCTGTTGTTAGTTTGTAATTTGCTGTGTAATGGTTGGCGAGGGAAATTGATTTCCCCTCAGCTCCAGCCTGATGTTTAACGAACGTTGACATGTATCACTGGATGTATTTACATTAACGGACCAGGGGGAATGGACAGTAGCCAGCTGGTTTGATTTGCTCGTACACAGGCTTCAGATGGAGTGTGTGCTGATGAGCTCAGTGCCCTCAGTGAAGATTTCAGCCTGAAAATGATGCAGTTAGCATCTGGTTAATTCGGTTTGGGATCTCAGGGCATACAGAGATTGGGGTTAATCTGTTATACTTTCTAGGATCACTGTCAGTTATAGTTTGTCTTCTCATTCCCCCCTCTCTCCTCCTTTTTTCTGTCACTTACTATACGTACTTCTTTTTATTCCTCATTTCAGCTCCTCGAAGGCCTCATAGCTTTCACAGTGGCTCCTCTCCAGTTGAGGGTTTGGGAGCTCAGACTGTCTCCACCTTCACCCCCTCTAAAGCCCTCTCCACCTCTTCTCTCCTCTTTTCACCCTCTCATCCATCTCCTCATCCTCCCACTTCTCAAACAGGTATTACATAATTCAGTTCAAGATTTTGACTAGTTCAGTCGACAATGACAGACAGTAGCTATCCAGTACAAGAGTGTACAGTACACACCAGTGATGCTCTTAGGTGGCAAGAGCGATCCGGTCATTACGGTCAGTGTGCTGCAGTGCTGCGTCTGTGTTGTTTCAAAAAATCAGAGTACAAGGAAAATTTCATTCTGATGCTTTTCTAGCGATAAGAAAGGCGAGGACATGGCAGCAATAGATAAAGTACATTAAATGAACAAATGTGTGCAAATTTCCCTCATAAAAGCTGACTTTATAAAGTTGTAAAGTAACTTAAAGTAACCTGATGTAGACCGTGTCAGCTGTGGTTCAAACAAAAACTCTCCGTTAGTTAAAATAAACAAAAAAAAATTAAACAGTTAAACATTTTAAAACCCGTAATGTTTATCAGTGATATTGGCAATAAACAGTCGATTTGGTTTTAGCGGATGGATGCTAATATCAGCTAGCTAACTGTTGCACTCTGTTGCAAAAGCCGAAACGTTTTCCTGAATTTAACGTACGTTATCAACTGCAGCCACGTCCTCTTGTCTTTGTCATTGCCAGGAAAGCAGCAGAGTGATTTTTTTGTTTTTAAAGCTCAGATCAACAGATCAGATCTGTTGAAATGATACTTGTCACAGCACTGCAGCACAATAAAAAGACCCACAAATAGTATTTTGAAATGCTGTTTCATCACAAATATGGATTTCAGGAAAACGTTGATATTCTCCAGAAAAGAAACACACCAACTCCTGCTTCAGGGACGTATTATTTATTCAGCTCTCTTAAATATCTTTGTAATATAATAAATACTCAGAATTATTTTTTTACTCTCAGCTGGCAGATTTTCAAAAAAATATTATTTACTTTAGTATGTTGACCCTTGGTTTATGTGGGAACTATATATATTTTCACCGAGCACAATCACAGACCTGATTCTGCATGATAGAAATCATATGATGTGAATAAATAATCCAAAAAACAAAAACAAAATACCAAGTTTTCTGATCTTGTAATCCTTTTGAAACATGGTGTTTCTTATTGCCACTTAAAACCTTACTTACACATTACTGATACCAAAAGACTGACATAATGATACATTACTACGGAAGCCCAGAGTTTTCACGGACATCATTATCTCTTATTATTTTATCTGGAGATCACAAAATAATCATTTTATTACTATGGTAGAAGATAGGTTAAGATGTAATTAACTTTATTGTCATGAACCCACATCAACTGCTGTTAAAAGTGCAGTGTGCATACATACAGCGTAATGGCTTGTTATCTTGTGATAACAGGACAAACTTATGTGTTATCACGAGATAGCAAAACTTGTTCTCCTGTAATAACAGGGAAAAAAAATCCATTTTCAAAATAAAGGCTTTTTTCCTCTCAAAATTTTTAGCAGAGAGCATCACTGGCGCCAGCGCCAGCATGTAGACGGCTCTTCACGTGCAAGTAGCTGAAAACGTCACATAACTGAATATCTATCAACGCATTATACTGCACTTCAGTCAAGGTCTGAGGCAGAAATTGCTCAGTGTCAGATGCTTGTTTTCAGTTCCTCTGTCATTATCCTGTGATCTCGACATGAAGCCTCAATATTGTGTGATAACCAGAGAAATTATCCCGTTAAGTAATTATCCTGATAATGTTTTGTTATCTTATGATAACGCATGAATTTGTCCCGTTATCAAAATGAATGAGATGATTATTTTGTGGTCTCGAGATAACAGAATAAAAAAAGATAGCAGTGACCAGGGCCACTCTCAGTTTCAGTAATTTACAGTACTGAACAGTAACTGTTTGGCAGTGCCAACAGGCACACTTTCACACATATGTTGCAATTGTAGTGACATGCTGCTAGTAAGCGATGTCTGGTGTTAAAAATGAAACAACCAATAAATAACCGAGTGTAGCAGCTGCATGACAGCCCTTAATTCTGGAGTTCCTGATGCCAATCTTCTCATGCAATAATGCTAAAATAATAGGACATGAGTAAAAAGTTTAATTAGAGTTGTTGTCTGCTAAGCTGTGTTTGAAACCATTCCCCGTCAGAGAAATAGTGCACTATTAAGTGTGTTGGCTGTTTTGTTGTAATGTTCTCAGTGGTTAATTTCATTTACAAGGCCTAAAGTGCACTGTAAAATACCCACAATGCACAGCAGATTTGAGTGTACATACAATGTGCCCTACATTTTACTTCTGTGTACTGCAATGCAATTTGGTCAAAGATCTCTGAAGGAGAAGAAGTAGCCAGAAGGCCAGTGGGGTTAGCCTGTGTAAGCTAACGTGTTAGCCAATGTAAGTCGGTTGGCTAATCAAGACGGCTTAATAAACCGCTTAGGCGAGTTTGCCTTCGCCTCCGTCTGTGCTGAGAAGCAAAAGCTTTACCGGAAGCAGCGAAACATTCAGAGGAATCTAATTCTAACAGCTTTAGCCACTGATAGCTAAATTAGCTGTTAGCTCACAAGTGAAGTAGCCTGAGTTTGTGAACGAAATTGATGGTGGGCTATTATAGGGTGTGATCAGGACGAGACCAGAGCTGACAAACCAAACTTCTACATTAGTGGAATTTTAACAATTTATTTGGGATTTAACACTGAAAAAATTAACATGGAACATCAGCACAACCTGTGTACATTTCAGTGCTGTACTCCTGTGTGCTCGGTTTGTTTACATGATGATGGGCTACTGATGCAGTGACCAGTGGTGTCCGAAATCTTGTTCGGTCATTACCCATATAGTTCACTGTTTAATTAACACTATATATGGAAAAGTGAGTGAGTTAACGAGGGGATGAGTGAATGATTTCAAACACAGCTACAGTTTGTCACGAGCAACACCTACCAAGCTACAACTGTCTGGCTGGTAACTCTCTGTCTGTTTGAATCTTTGTTAGCATGCAGAGAGGACGTTAACCAAACCGCAGATGATGAAGATGTTTGCTCATCTTATTGAATTAATGTTGATTAGTTCCAGTTGTGCTGCAGCAGTTCATCACTGACAGCCATCAAACCTTTTTGTTTTGGTTAAGATAAGACTTTGGAGATTGTAACCTTTTCAGTGACAGTTTTGATGCCTAATTAGTCGCAGTTTGCTTTCGTTCCATCACCTTTCATCCCGACCTTCTTTCTCTTTTCTCTTATTCTTTCCATCTTCTGCTCTCAGCCGGTCCCAGTGCCTGTAGAACACAAAGTGTTCCTGCCTTTTCTCCTGTCTCCTCCTCCTCCTCCTCTTCCTCAGCTCCTGTCAGCTTCTTCCCTTCTATACCTCCACCGCCTCCTGCTCCCAGACAGCCAAAAGCTCGCCTCACCTCTGTGGGGGAGGCAGGCTGTGCCCTCACCCGGCCCACCAGCCTTCCATCTGCCCCTGAGACAGGTACAGGGACAGGAGTGGTGCATGAATGAAACTCTGCCATCGTGTTCATTTAGCAGGTGCAGGTTACATCCCATGATTACCAACAGCACCTGAGTTACACGAGTTTTGTGACCACATTTGCGATGTCATCGTGGAGCTGCACATTAGGTCTACAGCTGTCTGCGAGGAGGGTCGGGCAGTGATGACTGTGACAACTGATGTCTCGTGCAGAGGTCAGACTACAGGATATTTTTGTCTTTTAAAATGTTCTCTGTGTCAGATTAGGGGATTATGGAGTCATAAATTCTTGCCGTGTCGTGACCGAGAGACATGACAGACTACACGCATGCTAGTTTTTCTGTCGTGAGGTTGTGAGGTGTCCGAGATGCAGCATCGGTTGTCGTCCATCATGACACACTGCAGGCTCCTCCACAGAGAAGACTTCCGTTTGACTCAGCTTTCATCGCTGATGATGATCTTCAACATGAAATTTAGGTCATCCTGAGCAGGTTGACGGAGATCATGACAGACTCCAACATGGTGCTGCTTGTGCTCAAGAGTCAGGAAATCACAGATGTTAGTGGTCAAAAACACTGTAACTCAGGTGCTGATAAAGTGATGTATATGATAATACCTCTGTAACAAGTCCACAGTCTGGTATTTGTTGCAATATTTAAGACAAATGCTTAATAATATTTGATTTGTTTGTAATTGTTTTTCACTTACATCACTTTGTTTAATTTATAAGCATGTGCAAATCATAATCATGTTGTCTTTGTCAAAGAAGAAAATTGAACATTGAACAACAATTTACAAATGACCCAGCTCATATTTCGTGCTCTTTTCTATGTCCTGCAATCATAAATCAGCTGGCTGACAGTCATTTTCTGTCCGTAAAGTCTTTTTGGTCGTCCTATGAGCTAAACGAACATTTGTTTGAAAAGTTTTTCACGCACAGCTCAGCGCGTCTCTCATTAACAGATTTTTTTCTCTTTCTAATCACTGCGGTGCGATGCCGCTGAAGAGAAAGTGAAAGTAAACTCTGCTTGGCTTATTCCTTTATTTCTTCAACACATCTGAGTTTAACTGGACACTGAAGTTTGAGAGAACGCTTCGGACATGAGATCTCCGTCACTGCAGCCGTCCTCTGTCTCGTTAGAGAACGTTGATGCTGAAGTCCGTGATTCCGATTGTTTTCCATCCTTATAGGCCGGGGTGATCCAGCTGAAAAACCATAACCTTAACCATCACAATAGTGAAGTTTCATATCAGTCAATATCAATAGTTATTGATCATGCAGGTCGTGACAGACGTCTTCTTGTGTGTTATAAGGGGTGGAAGCAGCTAAGGTGATAAATATCACCGTATTTTTGACCGAATACCTCAATGCTGAGACAGTGTTACAAGGATGACTGTTGATGATTTCACAAAATATCAATCCAGTGACATTTTTTGATAATCATCAGTAATGTGGATAAGTGGTCAAAGTAAATAAAAGAACCGTGAGAACAGTGTGTAAGTTCATAAAATCTCATCAGTTTACTGTAATGAAGCCTTTTCGACCAGGAAAAGACAAAACTTACACCATATGACGATACAACGACATCCAGAATCTGTCACCATATCTTGTCTCATATCACGATACAATACAATATTGAAGTATTGCTCATCCCGACGTCCAAAGCACGTAATGAGAAAAAAGCAGCCGTAAAGGTTGATGGTCTCTGTAGCTCCCAGTTCCCTCTTCTCTGCTCCACTGCGGCTGGAACAAAACTGCACCTTCTGCCCAGAATACCTATTGTTTGATAACGTCACATGTCCACGACGGTACAGAGACTCTTTTGTTAATACGATATTGCAAAACGGACGACACCGTTACATCCCAACTTAGAATACTTACTCATGAAAGTTAATGCTTGCACCTGCTACATGCACATTGCCATGCAGTGGTCTGTTTGTGTGTAACAGAGAGTCTCTGGAATTTTTGATCACACCTCATTCACCTTTTGTTTCTCCCTCGATCCTTCTCTGCTCTTTTCCTTCTTCTCTGTTTCCCAGCTTCCTGGCAGAGTGAGTGGAGGCCTCCCAAATCTCAGACTCCTCTAGCCAAGCCTGCCCTGTCTCCTAAGTTTCTGCGTCCCTCTGACAATGATCCCGGACAGTCTGCAGTGCTGCAGAAAAAGCAGAGAATAGAGACGCCATGTAATGCTGCTCCACCTTTGACCTAACTCACGCCGAACATCCTGCCTGTTTTTGAATGACTTCATCCACACTACGACATTTTCGTTTTAAAACATGAAATGATTTTCCACTTTTGTCCCTAATATTTACTTCCAAAGTCCCTAACAAGGAGACTTTTAAAGAAACGTTGCTGACAACGTTTAACTTTGTTCATCTGAGTGCAGATTATCTCTGAAACGGTGCTAAAATGTTCATCTGGCCCGCGCTCGTTTTTGTTTCAAAATGCTGCGTTAAAACTAAACTGTAGTGGTGTGGATGTAGCTTTCATGCTTCTCTCTTGTGTCCTTTCATTCATTTTCTTTCCTATTATCTAAACTCAGTGTCTCTTATTCTGCCTTACATTTAAATAGTATGAAGCTGTGAGTCATCCTTACTGATTCAGCATTTAGATGAATAGATTGAATACAAAATTGCAGTTTCAAAATTGTATTGTCAGATGTTCCCTGACCATAGTTAAAAATGTCAAGACATTATTGGAAAAATTAAATTCACTATTGAGTTTTTTATTAATTTACATTTCAGATGTTGATCCTTTGTCTGGACGTTTGCGTTGAAGAAAGGAGAGACAATAGAAACACATTTTATAGGCTGATCTGACATGAGAACAGTCTCAACAGTTGAGATAAATGTGGTATTTTCTTTCTTGCCTTCCTTCATGTGCTGAGTCAAACCAACCCTGACTCATATTTACGAGTATTGTGTGTGTATCTAAAGCCTGATGTATATATTCCTCTGCGCCATCAGAGTCCTTACAGGCAACTCTTGTCACTCGGCAGCCATCTTCCTGTGTGCTGTCAGATGCTATAAAAGCAGCAGTAGAATATTTTTATCCAATAAATAAGGATAAGCAGGAGAGTACTGTTTGTCTTTCTGTAGTGCTGTTATTATCATGTCTGAACAAAGCTGCAGGGGAAATTACGATAATTTTCAAAAACTTTTATTTGTTCAGTTTTGTCCTCTTTGTTATTAACCATTAATGTAATGATATTCAACTCAGACTTCAGAGTTTAAAGGGTTAATTAACTTGAAATTTAACTTATTTTGACTGACATAAAAAACTGAGCTCATTAAACAAGAGAGCGACAAGTCATATTACAAATACATTTATGTTATGAGATTCATATTTGAAAAGGATTTACAGGAAAATCTTTTTTCTTCATTCTAACTTTTATCCTTGTTATTGACTATGTCCTCCTGAAGTAATACACCAACTTGTTTATTTACCACATTATGTTATTTTAAGACTCAGATTGGCTCTTTTTGAAGTAGGCTCCTTTATGTATTTCTTCTTCTTCTTCCATTGTTTACTGACGTGGATGTGCCCTATGGTTAACTTCGGGTACAAATTTGATTCTAAAATGACATAAAGTGTTGATCTCAGTCTAAAAATAACATAATGTGGTAAATAAACAAGTCACAACAAGCACACAGGACTGTTTAGAGCTGTTGGAAAGTTTATCTGATGACTTTAGGTG
>JAQLOL010000016.1:422840-450550 GCA_029783665.1 Naso thynnoides | reverse complement strand
GTTTGAGACCCCTGGGCTAGGCTAACAACAGATTAGCTGGGTGCTGACCATTGTGCTGGACTAGTTTAAGAAAGTGGTTAAGATGATCAGTTTTTTCCTCTGTTTGTTTAAACAGAATAGCTTTACAGATTTTCTTGCAAGACATAATAATGGAAAAGTAAATAAACATGTTGGCACGCTATATAAACATTGTAAATAAATGCATTAATTGACTAATAATGACTAATAAAAACTTCTGGGAACTGAAGCTTGCCTACGTAAATGACATTACATCAAGAATTTGGGACTTGCATAGGTGCCACTCTCTCTCCTATACTGCTCTGGAAGTCATGTTCCTTTTTGTTTTAGGCCACTCCCACTGCCACGCTCCCTTTTAGCCAGTTGGCCCGAACAGTTAGTCAGCTGTCCTTCAGCTCATGACCAACCTTTCACTAAATCTTGTGCAAGTCTGTGAATCCATTTGAAAGTTATGTGCCTTTTTGCAGTAAGCCACTCCCATTATCATGCCCTCTTTTAGCCAGTTTCCACACAAACACACACCTTCACACACTCTTCATCTCAATGGCAAATCTCAGTGTCCTAGTAGAGGGAAAAGTGTGGCCACCTAGAGTAAGGAATTTTTGTGGACCAACAGAGCGACCTGTAGAGCTGCTGGTCACGGCTAATAATAAAACAAAATAAATAAAGTGCTCATTTATTTAAAAGTGTTTGTGTCTCATATAGTTATCAAAAGCCAGAAAGCCCTTTATTTTCAGAGCTAGGGCTGTTTTTTGGGTTGGATGGGAGGAGTGTAGAGACAGATGACAGCTGCAAATGATAATTGCACCCATGAGAAAGTCGGGAGTAGACCAAAACTTATGGCGGAATAGACAACCGAAGTTTCACCATTCTGCCCTGATCGTCAGCAATTTGCTGGCAGGAGGAGAGTTTAATTAAAACCTTAATAGAAGCTTTGAATATCAGAAGATGACTTCTGGTTTGCCTCAAATCACACATCATATTCAGCTGAGTCTGAAATTGCTTAGCAGGTGGGACTTAAGAAAGGACTGTGTGTAGAAATTTAAACAAAATAGCTTATTTGAGGGTTTTTGCTGATTTAGCAAGTTCTGGATGGAGCATTGTTGCAGTGTGTTATTGTTAGGGGCTGCTGCTGCTTGGCAAGATCTGGTTATTAAATCTGAAAATTATTAAAAAGCACTTGTTTGTTTTGCCACTCTGTCTAGCTTGAATATTCTGTTGTACATTTTGTAGTTCCACATCACATTGTTCTTTTGCTTGTGTGCTGTTCAGTGGAATTCTGTGAGTATGGCGTGGATATGGACTGCATTACTGCGGTGGACAGTTTCCTCACATCACAACTCTCATCTTCATTTCTTTGTCCCTCAGACCTGAGAGCATGGCTTCACTTCTGCCCCTTAGCCACAGAGCACCCATAGCCCCAGGGATAAAATACGTAGAGATGCCAAAAACACAGATGGAACAGACAGAATCAAAGCCAACAAAGGCATTCCTTAATGTCCAGCCAACCCTCCCTCCCCTCACTTCTTCACATAAGCAAATCCTGGATGTTCAAGACCACACATCTGACACAGAGAAGGAGCTTCTACTCAAACCAAGAAGTCACCTGTCCAGGGGTTTCCCTCAGTCAGGGAATTTAAATGCCCAACCAGAGTCTGATCAACATAAACTTCCATCTCCTACTGAACTCCAGCCTACTTCGAGATCCCTCCAGGGACCTTCATTGCACTTGCCTCAAATTGCCACAACCTCAGATACAAAACCAATAGGAAGGACGGCAATGATTGGAAAGAAAGAAGCTGTAGCTAAGGATTTGGGGTAAGTGTAGTGCAGTGCAATTTGTCAGTTCAGCCCCATTCTATGCTCTTGAAATGCATATTAATTTTAACAAATAATAGAGCAGAAGTAAATTGTAGTTAGATAGTTAGAATAGTTAGTTTTCGCTTAGACACCAAGCTTTCTAAGGACATGTTTTTGTTCTGACAAACATTTTTTTGGTATACTTTACTCCTTCAGAAATGAGAACATGGCTACTTCAGTATCTTCTTGTCTCAGAGAGGCCAGTTCTGCTTGTCCTCCAATGGTGATGAAAACTCCAGAAACTCAGACTAGAGAATGGCCCATTGCAAAAAACTCACAGTGGGAGAAGCCACAAAGAGACACCGGAAAAATGAGACCTCCTGTTCCAAAACCCATTGTGGATAAGACAGTCACATGCAACCCAAGTGCCTTGGACGAAGTCAGTTCAAGATCTCAGTTTGGGTTTTCCTCAGCACAGCAGGTCACACCCAACAGTTTATCAAAACAAAAAGAAGGATCTCAATTGAGCGTGGCATTGCCTTCTGCAAAAAGCTTGGATATGCATAGTTTGCATCCAGACTATTGTATGGACGAAGAGAGAACTGAAAATGTGGCTTTGTCTGTGGACAAAACACCGTTGTATCAAGGAGATCAGAGAGTTACACAGGGGTTTGTGTTGCCAAGTTCTGAAGTCAGTATAGTAGAGCAGTGTGTATACATATCTAAAGTAGAACTTGGTCCCTTATGCCCAAGAGGGAATGCAATCCCTTATTCACCTTCCACTTCACAGCCTGAAATTCAGCCTGATGGAGCAGTGAGGGTGTCAAGTATCATTAAATTATTATCAAGTTGTCCACAGTATTCCAACATCCATGGCATGGCAAGTTTACATCAGTCACATGTTACAGCTTGTCCTGATGATAGTAATTTACTGTTTCAGAAGATACCCAGCAGCAGACTTCCATCACTCCTGTATTCAGATTATGCCAGTTATCTTGTTGAGAGTAGTGCAGAAATTTCAAAAATGGTGCACCTAACACCTTCCTGCTCCAGGTCTGCCAGTGTTCCTGGATTTCCAACTGTTTTAAAACTGGAGCCAAATATGGTTCACTTTTCACCTACTTGTCCCAGAATCAGCAGAATTCCAGGATTAGCCTCTGCAGGATCAGTGACTATATATGAGAAAGACATTTGGGACAGGCGTTGTCTGTGGAAGAAACCATTAAAGACAAAGAAAGTGTCTGTTTCCCAAATGTCTTGTGCTAATGAACAAGCTCTCAGTGATACTAATATAGTTAAATTAATGGTGGCCATGTTGCCAACATGTTCTGGAAAAGCCAGTGTTCCAGGATTTCCTTCTGCACAATTGCAGAGAATGACCGGTCTTCTCCCAACATGCCCCAGTCAGACCATGGTTGTTGGTATGCCATTTAGACAAAGTGTCATGGCAGATAATGACAACTGGCATATTTTAAGGGGATTAATTTTAGAAAGACCACAAAGAAGTGATCCTGTTCTGGTTCAGGAAATGTCAATTAAGGACAGAGAACATATAAAACAAATAGTAGACATGCTACCAACTTGTCCCTGGAAGGCAACAGTACCTAGTTTTCCCTCTTTGTCAGAAAAAACCCCTAGTGTTCCTAGTGTTTCATTTGCACCAAGCCAAGAGTTAAGCACAGCAAATTTACTGCCTACTTGCTCAAAAAATAAAGATTTGGATATAACAGAGCATAAAGTAACAGAGAAGCCCTTGAGTATAGGTGAAGTTTTGAATCATGATATTTCTGTGGTTGGGGCTCAGGATATAGAAACAAGAGGCATTTTCAGTTCAGTGGCAGTATTGCCCTCGGGTCCTTTGAAAACTTGCATGGTTAGTATGTCCACAGGACCCCCAAAGCTCTTACCAAGTAATGTCAGTCTTCTACCTACATGCCCAAAACAGACCCAAACTCCTGGTATGCCATCTCTTGATCAAAACAATTCAAAGAACAGAGATTGGCATGCCTTGGGGCAATTAATCAACAAGAGACCAAAGAAGAAAATAAAAGCATACATTGTTGAGTGGATACCTAATAACACTGAAATCCTTAAAAATATGGTCAATATTTCGACAAGTTGCCCACAAAATGGTAAAGTTTTTGGCTTGCCTTCTGCTCCAAGACAAGAACCCAGCGTTGTTAATGTAATGCCCTCATGCCCCAGACATAGCAGAGTCCCTGGTTTGCCATCAAAGACAGGACGAAAACTATACTTGTCCAGCTGCAATGAATGGTTTGCTAACAAAAGTTTAGAGTGGGAAGGTCCATTCATCAAAAGGGAAGTGCAGATTCTAAATGTAGTTTCATTTTTTGATAAGAACGCTGCAGAGTGTATGACTGCAATGTTACCCTCTTGTCCTGAGAATGCTAGTGTACCTGGGCTGCCCTCTGCTCTGGCACCAACTTTAGCTCCTGTCCCCAAAATGGTAAATTTATTGCCTAGTTGTACAAAAGAATCTAGAATTCCTGGGATGCCACGAAGAGACACTACTAAACCATTTGGATGGCTAATGGAAAAAAAGTCGCTGCTACTTCCTAAGGAGAAGTCTGTAGTTACATTACATTTACAGGATGTTAATGTGTTCTGTTGTGATTACGATGTAATCATAAAGATGGTATCCATGTTGCCCTCCTGTCCACAGAAAGCCCGTTTACCAGGCTTTCCATCAGTTCCATGTCAGATGTTGGAAAATATACCAAATATGATCAATCTAATGCCTACGTGCTCAAGAAAATCCCGAGTTTGTGGAATACCCTCCAAATGCCACATTCAGTCTGATGAAGCAAGATGGATCATAGATAAAAGGCCAATTTGGGAAAGGCCATTAATAAAGATAGAAAAAATGTCAGTAATACATGACAAGACAATGTATTTTAAAGTAAAAGCATTGATTAGAATTATGGTATCAATGTTACCTCCATGTCCCAAACACTCAAGTATTCCTGGAATTCCCTCTAAGGCAGGAGAGAGGGCAGTAGGAAGATTATCGAAAGAGACTCCCAGCATGTTAAAATCCAAAGACACTTTCCCAAAGCATGGAAATATTCTAGGTCTACCTGCTTTAAATAGTGCAAGAGAAAATGATGGCTGGCATTTTGATAGGGATGCACTTTGTGAAACCTCATTCAGTAAAAGGCATGGAGTTGTTCACCAAGATTTTATAGTAAAGGATATGTCATATAGGGACAAAGAAATAATGCTGAGTATGCTTCCATCATGTCCACGACAAGCTTTAAACCCTGGATTTCCATCTGCTCCAAGACCCCAAGTTGTTGATGTCATTGAGGAAAAACATCCAGAAATGGTACAGTTACTGCCGTGTTGCCCAAGAAAATCAAATTTAATTGGGTTTCCCTCAAAAGTGTCACTTGCTGATTCTAATATAGAGGACTTGCCAATGGTGATACAAAAGATGCAAGACTACAGTCTGTTGTACAAGTATGGTTCCCTTCAAATGAATATAACAAAGGCAGTTCAGTCCCTTGAACTTTCTTGTCTGAACTTGGCTCTCAGTTCTGGCTTGACATCAGTTCAAACACCTGACTTTGACTGGCTTCCAAGTATGGTAAATATGGTGCCATCTTGCCCAAAGGAAAGTTCTATTCTTGGTGTACCATCAACACTTTTTCACCATTCAGAACAGGGGTGGCCTGTTAAAACACTGCTGTCTGTAAAGTCTGGAATAAAAACACTTGGACAGGAAAGAGAAAACCTGATAAGTCAACTGCAGTCACTTGAAGAACATTCCTCTTGTAATGTTTCTGTAAGTGAAAGATCCAAGTTTTTTTCCCCAAGCCAAGATGTACCAGAGGATGTACAACATAGAATGACAATTGATTCATCACCCTGTCCTGATGAGACCATTGTCGTACTATCTGACTTATCACCATCAAATTTTGAAATCCAAGTGGACCCGTCATTATCTAGAGTAAATGAAACTGAGGAGTTATGGGATGAGGTCTGTCCAACCAGCATTGACAACAAAAAAACAAAATCTGATCCATGTTCAGAGATGCATAAAGATGAACAGGGCTTTTGGATACCAATTGAGGGTGAAGATACGGCCATTCTAGATAAAGGGTGAGTGAACTGGAGATTTAGAGTTAATTTTGTAATGTCATTGGATTTGTTTTTTCAAACATATCCTTTTCAATTCTGTTTTCAGGCACTTGTATTACAAAATGTGGCACTCTGTTCCTGACATGCCACTATCCTTAAGTGTTAGAAAGAGGTGGGTTGCCTTGGTTTACGCAGTGATGCAGTGATGCGATGCAATTCCACATGAATGCATCTGTTTTATCTTGAAAACCATCTGGCTGACTACTGATGGCAAGACTTGCATTTGTTATGTGTTTGTGTATCTTTAAGTTCACCAAATTTATACAGTTTTTTTCCCTTATGTAACTTGTTTCAGCCCATTGGTTCAAACAAATACTCAAGAAGCCCAGATATCAGTGAATGAGAAGGGAGATACTGTTGGTAAAGAAGCAGGGACTGCTGAAGTCCCTTTGGAGGATCATGATTCCATGCTCTCAGAAGAATCAAATAAAAGTTTGTCTGAGCAAATAAGATGTGTTAGAAACTTTGAGAGTGGGTAAGTGTGACAGAGACTAATATGCGGCCTTGGCATTTGATCTTGGTGTAGTGATGTGTGTTGCATGGTTTTCATCTATAATATCCTCTAAAGGTAGGCGTTCTTTCTTGTTTTTGAGAAGAGGCTGATTTAGAGAAACAAAAATAGAACAGCAACAGAGTGCAACTACAAGTCAGTTTTATAAATAAAACAATAAATAAATAAATACATACATACATACATACATATATACATACATAAAATAAAATAAAAAATTGAAAGCAATAGAGACTAAATGAATTGACAATAAGTGTAGATGCTATGACAGCAGGAATACTAATAAGTAAAAAAAAAGAATTGTTGGGAAACAGTTCTAAATGGTAAAGTTGATGGTTACCTTTATATATTTGGATAAAATAACTTACATAAATAACAGAAAGGTTTATGTTTATGAAATTCATTAATTAAGAAGGTCCACGATTATGTCCATGAAAGATAAAGGCACTTTTTTAATGTATGTGTTACAACTCATGTAGAGCTGTAGTTAAGTTTTTTTTCACCCAGTTATACATGTGTCTGTACAGCATTGACTTATATTACAGTAGTTTTAGTATCAACCCTAGCATGTCGTGTTGTGTGGCATGATGTTTTGTTTGCAAATTTAGCTCTAGTGAAGGCTGTTCTAATATATACTGACCTAAGTATTTGAGTGAACACCATTTGTTGAAATCGCACGTGTGAGAGTAAAATGGGTGTTGTTAAAAAGTTTTAATATAATGTTTTCTACTGAAGCACGAGAAAGTTTCTCACTCATTGAGGCACACTGTGTCCAACTTGCACTGTATTGTGGTGAAGATAATTAGAATTGCAGTGTTGGTTATAGGATCGTTCTGGTGCATTTCTGTTTTTATTTCGCGTCTTCTTTTAGTAAACTTTGACAATAGCTCTGTATTTACCTTTTCTTTAGAAATGAAAACAAGGCTTCACTTCGGCTTTCATGCCCATTTGTTGCTGGTGCAGTAGAACCCCCACCTCAAACCCAATCAAATAATGCAGATCAGCAGTTAAAAGAACATCCTACAAGAGGGACCATACTTTGGGAGGAGCTACCAAAGGCAGCTACAGTAATATGTCCCGCGGACAAGACCGTAATATGGGCAGAGCTACCGAAGGTGACTACAGAGGTAACAAGAAACATGTCAGAAGAGGAAATTAAAATAGAAAAAGAAATGGTCAGTAATGTCCCATCATCACCTGCTACTGACATGATTACAAGTCTGCCTTCCACGATGTCAGACACTGATGATGAAATGAAGACAAAGACGCAAACTGGGAAGGCAGATCTGTTGCCGATATGTCCAACAGTTGAACAAACAAATAAATGTCTACTGGACAATGAATCTACTTGGGATGAGCCAACTATAACCTCTGAAAATGCTCTTCACCTAAAAGAACATGATAAACTTGCAGAACAAATGGTGGAAAAATCTTCCTGTCCTGATACACAATGTTTTGTTAAGCTTGTTATTGAGTACAGTCAGTCCTCTGTCTTTGAAACCTGTCCCACTGTGGCGCACGTTGCTGGTATGCCTTCCAAGTTGACTATGAAAGAACAATACTGGCCTATAGAACTGAAGCCAATCTTTAAGAAAAAATCAAAAACCGTGGATATATTACAGCCTTATGCATTGAGGAGTGACGAAAAGAATAAGAAGGAAATGGTTTTAATCGTACCGTCTTGCCCCAGAGAGGCCAGAAATCCAGGGTTCCCGTCTGTACCACAAAACAGTTTAGGTATTCATGGACCAAATATAGTGGATATTTATCCAAGTGTATCCAGTATATCGGGTTCACCATCTATCAGTGATGCTATTAACAAAGAGGCATTACAACAGGAACAACTTTTGGAGAAGAAAATGGGAATTGAACATGTCAAGACAATGTCACCAAAAGAAAAGGATGAACTTGAACTAACTGGAGCTTCTGTACTGCCAAACCCGACTCATTCTTGCACCACAGGCACCTCCTCAAATTCACAACCTACTTCAGCACACAATGAATCAAATATGAAGAGCCTTTTAAGCTTTCCCAAAAAATCTAGTGCTGATGATGGCACAACTTTAATGGCAGATTTGAGCACAAGCTTGGCTACAGATGGCAAACCTGTTGGGGTAACACAGCCAAAAATTGAAACAATTGTGAGTGAAGATAGACATGGCAATGATGAGATGAAGGCCATGACAGCTGTAGCCCTACCTTGTCTCGAAGAAACTTGTATTCCTGGATTTCCATCTGCTATGGGACCTACAATAAGCAATAATGGTTTCAGTTGGGTCAACCTCCTTCCATGTTGCCCGGCTGCCTCTAACATTGCTGGTTTTCCTTCTTTGCAGAAATCTGACAGCAAAGACTTGAAAACTACTCATAAACCAGTATGGGAAAAGCATATTAAAAAGAAATCTGTATTATTACTGGAGAACCGAAAAATGGACAAAGACATGAAAGGAGTTGTTTCTCTTGCACAGAGTTGTCCAACAGAATCATTCATCCATGGTGTTCCTTCTGTACCAAAACCCAAAATAATTCATGTTGTAGACATGACAAATATGGTCAGTCTTTCAAACTTGTGCTCAAAAGTGTCACGAATTCCAGGATTTCTGTCATCTCATAATTCAGAAGACTGGACAGTCAACAGGGAGCCACTACTTGAACCAAGAATGAAAGAAAAGCAGGTGTCAGTAATCAACAGATGTGAAAGAGACAAGAGAGCAATAAAAGAAATGGTTTCCCTTGTATCAGCCTGTCCAAAAAAGGCACGGGCGTCAGGATTTCCCTCTGGTTCATATCCCCCAACTGTTTACAGTACACCAAAAAATATCAGCCTTCTTACAACGTGCTCTCAAGTTTCAAAAATACCTGGATTCCCATCAGTTGATGGAAAAATAAGTGCAGAATGGACAACTGAAAAGGGGCCATTGCTGAAGAGGCCGACAAAGAAGAGAGTCACAATTGACATGCCAAATGATAACAAAAACATAATGAAGAATATGGTTTCCTGTGTACCATCCTGTCCAAAGAAATCAAGTGTTCCTGGTTTCCCATCTGTTCCAAAACCAAAAAAGATCTATTTTGGCCAAAATATAGTTAACCTTCTCCCTTTGTGTCCCCTAGTTTCTATCATACCTGGGTTTCCATCTGTTCAAAGGCACAAAGAAGAAGGATGGACTGCTGAACTAGGTTTATTAATGCAAAGACCCCAAAAGAACATTCACTTTAGGATTACCAGTCTACCAATTAACACACAGGAATCCAACCATATGCTTACTTTGGTTCCTTCCTGCCCAGGAGCATCAAAGATTCCAGGCTTTCCATCTGTCCCTCGATACAGTATGCTGAGTCTTGTACCTGTTTGCCCCAGAGTGTCCAGTTTACCTGGATTTGGATCCTTTGAAAGGGCCTCAAAATCACTTTGGATTTTGGACTTACATGTTTTGTGGGATAAACCATTAAAGGAGACAGTTTTTGTGATACAAAGCCCAAACCACGATAGAGAAATTGTGAAGAAAATGTTGGCCGTAGTACCATCTTGCCCAGAAGCATCGAGGATCCCTGGGTTTCCCTCTGCACCTCGAACAAAATCCAAGACTGAACCTGATATGATACACTTTTTACCTTGCTGCTCCAGGGCTTCAAGTCTAAAAGGATTTGCATCCGTAGCTGATATCCAAAGCACAGAATGGCTAAGTGTAACAAAACCAATCATAAAAAAGCCTCTGGGGAAGAGTATCGACACAATTATGCCATCAGCCACACAGGACCAGCTTGATTACAACAGCATGAAAAGCATGGTGACGTTAGTGACATGCTGCCCTAAAGAGGCCAAATTATGTGGTTTCCCCTCTGCTCAAGTTGCAAACAGACCACCAAACATGGTTAGCTTATTCACATCTGCTCCATGTGTTTCACGTGTCCCTGGTTTTCCATCGGCAAGAATGCTTAGCACTGAATGTATAAATATACAAACTAGGATGACACATAGGAGGTCCCTGTTTGAGAAGCCGCAGAATGAGAAGAAACATGTAAATATACATGAACATATGCTTACACAGGACAAAATAAAGTACATGGTAGCAATGGCTCCATCATGTCCACACTTAACTCGAGTTCCTGGGTTTCCCAGCATTTCACACTTAAACCAAGCAGAGGAAGAAACAATGACTAATCCATTCCCTCGTTGTACTGAGACACAGACATTGCAGGAAGTGTCTCATGATCAGTCAGCTCAGTCTCATTTCAAAGATGTGAGAATTCCTGGTGTTCCCTCAACATCTTTTAGCAACTCCACCACAGAACTTGCACAGGGTGAGCCATTGACACCATCAAGATTGAGGTCACATTCACATTTTATTTTGTCTTGTTTCCTCTTGTGTTTTTTACTATGTATGTATTTTTATAACAGAGGACAAAGTCGAAGTTGATGCAAAGCAAAACATAGACCTTCGTGTAGATGAAGGGTAAGTAGAAGAGCCCAGTGCTCTTGCATTGTTTGCTGTGGAATAGCGTAAGTGTAGTGCTTGCCTAACGTGGTATTTTTGGACCAATAAGCAGGGGCTTTGGTTACTTTGACAACACAGTGCATGGTCAATCTCAGCATCTTTTTCAAGATTCTTCATCATTAGTTTTATTATGATGCTGCATGACTTTTGTGGGTCACACCTTAAATCCTTTATATTTGGGTCTTCAGCCAATCACAAAAAGAGAGGACAGCAGCAGACGAAACCCAAAGTACGGAGAAACCATTGGACACACCAGAACCAGCGGGTGTCTTGGGTTGGGAAGTACTGGAGGCAGAGGGAACAGTAACAGAGAAACAGGCAGAATCCTCTTTGTCAGAAAAAGAGGAAGGCACCTCAGGATTAGTAAAGGCTATTGTGGGTGTTTTCCACAAAGGGTAAGTGTAAGACTTGTGTGAATATAATCACTATCACTAGGTGTGATGCATGCAATTTAGGCGTGCATCAGTTATTGTTACACCTAAATGGACACTGTGACATTTTAGTAATGAATTCTTCAGAAGTGATTTGACATTTCAGGTTTTGAATAAAATGAAATGGGGACCGAATTAGCATGAGAATGTACTTTATTTTCTCCAGTACTCATTGGTCTCTATAATTAACTCAATGTTTATTGAAACCACTGTTTTTGCATGGTCTCAGGTTTCATTCACTAACTTAAGTATTCATGTCTCACAGTTATGAAACAGTAGCATCCATTTTGGGGCCGTCTAGCTCTACTTTAGCTGAAGTGAATGACCAACAAGATGTTGCCTCATCTGTGGATCTTAAAAGTGAGACAGTGACCCCTTCAGATGTGTTCTATCCTCATTTCATTGATGACACTACTCCCATACAGAAGATAGAGAGCCAGATTGAAGACATTCACAATAAACATAGCGTTGAATATCCAACAAGTGCCGAGCCTTACATGCGGGACTTGGTAGGTGGTCGATCAGCATCTCCATCACCTACTACGGACGGTGATGATGGACCTTTGTTTTGTGCAAGCATGAAGAAATGGCCACCACTGACAGAGGCAGATATCACTGAAATATCAAAGGACGGTTGTGAAGTAGAAGAGCAAGAGGCTGTTCTTGATCAGTGGCATACAAAAGAGAATTTGCTCATAGGGCAGGACTCTGTTCAAACAGCAGTAAACACTGAAAGTTTGTTAGCAAGTGACAAGACCAAGCAAGAGCAGGATGAGGTTAGAACAGTGCCATCGTCTTCCCAGCTGGATGAAGGGTGAGTGCTGGGCAGCAGTGACCCAGATAAATGTTCAGCTGCACGGTTTGATAGTGTTTATATTTTGCACTCTTGGCAATAACATTGTCCCTTGTTCTGCTTATGGGCACTTACTTGTTTGGAAATTGTAATGGTCAACTATTTGTAGAGGCCACTGGGATGTGCATTGTGATGTGAAATGGTAAAACTGGCTTTTTCAGTGGAGTTTTAAACAGGTCTTGTAAACAGAGGTTAACTTTGTCTTTGTGTCCTTAATGTGCTGCTGTGTTGTTTTGTTGACCGCGTGCATGTGCATTAGTAAAGCATAATATTGAATATTAAGGTCAGTTTTATTTTATGTCGTGCAATAGGATTTGGCCGCTGTGTATGATGCTGATTAGATTTATGTTTGGTTGGTGATAGGGTGCATGGTACAACTACGTGACAAAGTAAAGAACAGCAAATTCTGAAGCTTGTTCTTTCTTTTCCTTAAGACCCCAACATACATGGACTGAAGAAATTTCTACCACTTCACTGCAACCTATATCAAGTGAATCACTAAAAGATGTCTGTGCAAATGAAGAGATGCTCATGGACAAACCCTCAGGTTTTCAGTACATCAGTCCAGTTAGACCACAAGCTGAAATTGCTGTCCCTCGGCGAGGCAGAAAGCCCAAGCGACAAGTTCCCGATTCTCAACAGCAAGTGTGTGATGAAGAAAAAATTCCTTTACGACCACTCAGAAGGAAAGATAGTTTAACACCAGACCGCAAGCAAAAGTCTGATAGTTTGGCAGTCAAGCTCCTTTCGGAGGTTATTCCAGTCCAGTCTATAACAAAAGATGTTACTGATGAGAAAATTCCCACACAGCCTGTTGTGACCTTATCTTGCGGCGTGAAGAAAAGAGACAGTAGTGTACCTGACAATGAACATGCCCATGAAAGTGTGGATGCTCGGGTAGCACCATGCCCTGATGACCACAGACAAAAAGGAGAATGTGTGCAAGTGTCCGCGGGAGTTGACCCCCCTCCTCGTGTGAAAAAAAGAGATGGTAGTTTGCCACCTGAAGCTCCACAGAGAACTGCTCCTTGCAAGCCTCTGAGGAGAAAAGATGGTGGCACTAGAGAGACACCTGCTCCAAAAACTAATAACCAACAGAATTTGAAAGCCACAGTCAGTTCTGCTTTGGACGCATCTGATTCTGTTACTCCTCAACCTTGTGAGAGAAGCTCTGATGTCATAGGTACTCTTGAACCATTACAGAGCATTGATAAACCTTGTCAAACAGTCACCGAAATGATCCCTTCACAACCTGCAAGAAGAAAATCCAAAACAACCACCAGTTTTGTTGGGACTGCATCTCTACAGACAGACACAGAACAAGTATTCTCAAAGAACACAGGAGAAACATGTGATACCATGACGTTGCATCAGAAAGACACTGAAACATTTGCAGAAGCCTCTTCTCAGGAAATTTCTCCTTCAGAAACAAAAGGAGTTGAAAGCATTGCCCCAGAGCCAGAGATATTTCATGTCGATCAAAGCGCCTCTCTTTCAATTATCAAAAGAATTCGTCTTCCGCAACGTGGTAAGAGATTGCCCTCAAGAATATCTGGCAGAATTGAGCGTGACAAGGGAATTATGGCACAAAATGCAAATGTTGCAAACAAGGAGTCTGTCTCTCAGAAGACAGAGGATGTATTAGAGAGAGAGACAGAGAAGCACAAGCAGGCACCTGATCAGATAGTGATGCCTTGTGTGAGGAAATGTCTCAGTGGCTCTTTCCCAGATGATGTCACAGCTACAGAGAGCACACCTAAAGCTTCCAGTGGAGAAGAGACAGAAGCAGCAAGGCTATGTGGTCCTACTGCTATCTCTACAACAACTAAAGAATTTTCAAAGGAACAACACAGCAAAGGAGACCTGCCTCTCCTGGTGGATCAACCTTCTGTATCTGCAGAAGAAGTAGTGCCTGTTAAGTTGAGAAAAAGCAAATTGACCGTTGAGAGCAGGGTTCAGGTAGAGTACAAGGATATTTCAGATGTGACACCTGGAGCTTCACAGTTGCCTGTACCAAAACCAAGAGTAAGAAAACGTCTCAGCGGTTCATTCTTAGATGACGTTACAGTTTCTGGCTCACCAACCTGTGCCCTACCAGACACAGTAACTGACACCACTGGTTCTGAATCAGTCCAACAGAATAAACAAGCAAACTTGCCTGTTCCATTGCCTCGAGCCAAGAAACGTCTCAGTGTAACATATTCAGATAGGACATCACCTGTAGACAATTCATTCCCACCTGAAATGAAATCCTCTCAGAATAGCGTAGAGGACATATCCACCAGTGGCATGGAAACACAGGAACGCTCAACAACTCTGGATGCCAACGTGATTTCTGAAGGAGGTTTTGTCGCAATCCAAGGAGAAGATAATGTTGCATCACAGTTGGAACAGGAAGTTTTAGCAGCAATGACAGAAGAAGTACTTCCACAGGCAAGCTCTATAGAAGACACTGAGACGACACTAGACGAAATGATTAAAGACTGGACCTTCACAGATAAACCTGCTGTTCATGATGACTTTGAGAGGGGCGTAGAGGTGATGTCTGAGGAGGCTGACACTGGAAATGTTCTGGAAACAGAAGTTTTTGCATCTTCTCAGGATGACTGGCTGCATGTGGAAAATGCTGAAGATGGTGAATCAGTGGAAAAATACTCAAGAAAGGAAATAAATGATGAAGATTTGGACTTTGGCTTTGTGTCTGTAGATGTAGATCCTGGTTGTGTAGACGAGGAAAGGTAAGATAAATCAGTCGACAATAAGGTGTAGGGGGGTGCATTCATTACTAAGATGTGACTATTTAGTGGTTTCTTGTCTGTCTACATCATAGTATTCTAATTACCATATAATTTCTTAATATCTAACAATTCTCATGTATAGTTTCATTAGCAACATGTTTTGCACAATCATCAGTTAACAGGGGTGTTTTGTTGGTTTGTTTGTTTGTTGTTTTTGTTTAAAGCGTATATGACTTAAAATAAATTGTGAAATTTGTTTCTTAACTTTTCTTCATATTTGTGTTTAAAACTAGGCAAAAGGAGGAAGCAGAAGAATTTTTACCTGTGCCCTATGAAAAAGACGATGGCAAGTCACAAGCCAAGGAATCAGCTCCTCAGAAAAGACCTGCAGATGGGACTTTCTCTCCAGAAGTATGTTAAAGATGCACTTTAAAATGTTTTATATTACCAGATGATCAAATGTGCACTGTGATATAATTTAGGGTAAAGAAACCTACAAAGACTTATTGCTGCAAGCATGAATGAGGGAGCCAAGCAGTCAAAAGGTCATAGAGATATAATGATCCTCGACCATTCTGCAAAGTCTTAGCTAATCAGTGGGCTACGTTTCCACAGACTTCCATTTCAGAATAAGAGCACTGTTTGAGGCATTGTTTAAAGTTTAGCCACCTATATGTGTATATCATTGCAGCAACTGCATGTGGCAATCAAAGACCTATGGAAGGTCCTTGAATGTGATTTCACTGTTAGATGGCAGCAATAACTACACACTGCTGCTTCTTGAAGCGTTTTTCAAAAAAGTGGAATCTGCAGAAAATCTAATGGTTGGAGCTTGTAGGTCCTTATGGGAAACTTGTTTGGAATGAGGAGATGTACACATGTACAAAGTGTCATGGCTTTCAGTCAAACGGGGGAATGAGCTATGCCTGTTCGAATTTGCATTTTCAACCGTTTGCCATAATCTTTGGCTGATCAGCATAAGATTTGCACAATGCCCTCGTGGCATGGCCCTCTACCATTCTGCCAAGTTTCATTAAAAATGACTTCCTTTTTGTGAAAAGCAGTTCTCATTGGCTCGTAATGTTTTTTGTGTTTGTTTTTTCTGAGATGTAATTTTAGATTTTGTTCTCTAGATTGTGTGTACGGAATTTTGTGCAGATCAATGTTTTCGACAAAATTCAAAATGGCAGAAAACCTCATGACCAGGAGATATGGGTCCTTGAGACAGTTGTGTTCCTCGTGATTGATGGAATATGAGAGCAAAGTTCAGTGACTTTGTTGTCAAATGAGTCATGAAATCTGCCTGTTCGAAGTTTGCTTTTTCACCTGCTTGCTGTAGAGCCCCCTTTGGCCAATCAGTGTCAAAGTCGGGCCATGGTGTTTTGCCAAGACCCTCTACCAGTGTGCCAAATTTCACAACTTTTGACTGTACAGTTCTATAAATATATAGAGAATAATTATCAATAAGAATAAAAGAAACACAGTGGGGGCTTTGCAGCTTTGCTGCTTGGCCACCAATTATCACCCACACAGCAATTAGTTCTCCTCAGTTTCAAGGAGACGGTCAGCCTCTTTCATTTATTTTTCATTTATTTTATTTCTGTGACGTCAACCTCATTCCCAGCAGTAGAAGCAGCCACTCTGAATAAAGCCCTGATAGACTTGTTGTTTTCCAGCTGAGCACCAAAGAGCAGAAAGTGGGAAGTGTAGAGAATTATGGACTTACATTGATCAGGTGGACAAAAAAACAAATTTTCCAGTCAATGCAGATTTTTCTCTGTGTCTGCGTGAATTGTAACCAGCAATGAAGCTGCATGTTCAACATCTTTGCAAGGTTTCCTCTGACTTCTGGCAACAACATGAACAATGAAGCTGTTTTATACTGGACCTCAGTTCTAAACTCTGACTGCACGTCTCAGGGATGGTTTTGTACTGTGGAGTCTTTAATTGGTTTGTTATTGTTGTGTGTGTTCAGAACATTCTGGCCAGTCCCAGCTTGGTGACGTCCAGTAAGTCGTTACTGGAATGGTGTCAAGAAGTCACGCAGGGGCACAAAGGACTGAAGATCACCAACTTCAGCACGTCCTGGAGGAACGGCCTCGCCTTCTGTGCCATTCTACACCATTTCCACCCAGAAAAGATGTAAAGATAAAAGTTAAAGAGATATTTTATTTCTGTCCTTATTCCCTTAATCCATACGCTGCTCTTGTGTTGATCTCTTCCTCTCTTGTCTTTGTGTAGTAATTATGAAATGCTGGACCCGTATGACATCAAACACAACAACAAAAAGGTGACTGACGATTGGTTACAGTTGATTAAATTACAAACATAGAATAATTCTAGTTTTTGATAACCCTTGATCTAATCCTTTGTTTGTTTGTTTGTTTGTTTGTGGCAGGCTTTCAATGGCTTTGCTGAACTCGGCATTTCCAGGCTGATAGAACCTTCAGACATGGTCATGCTCGCAGTGCCAGACCGACTCATTGTTATGACCTACCTCAACCAGATCCGCACCCATTTCACGGGCCAGGAGCTCAGTGTGCTTCACATCGAAAAGGACAGCAGCGAGTCCAGCTATGCAGTAACCGCGGACCGGGACGTCCAAGAGGACCCGGAGGCAACTGTTCGCTACTGCGCCCAGAGGCTCCAGGAGGAGGGGATCAGTCTGGAGACGAATGGGACTGCTGCCGCGGCAGAGGACAGTAAATCAAGTAGAGATGTTGTGCCACCTCCCAGAACCAAACGGCCGCAGGTTGCTGCGGCAGGTGGCGCTCAGTTACCGGTGCCACCACCAAGGACTCATTTCCTGTCCAAATCAGGTTTCTCTCATATCAAAGATGCTGATCTAGTCAAAAAGCGCAGGTCACAGCGGAGAAGTGGGTCAGTAGATGAGGGAGAACCATCAGGGGTATGATGCCTTATTGACTCATTTATTGTCTCTTGCAAGTCTTTTTTTTAAATTTGTTTTGCATATCTGTGATGTTTGAAATGTATGTTTGTCTGCAGGTTGTTACGGGACAAGAAGATGCTGTAATTACCCAAAGAAAATCAGAAACTGGTTAGTTGTTCTCAAAAACTTTTTTTCTTTTTCTGACAAAAACAGAGTAGTCTTACCACTGACTTAAAGCAATTTCACAAAGAAAAAAAAAGTGGCATCTCTAAAGCTCCCTGAGTACAATAGCACCGTTGTAAATGTAAATCTTTGGTTTCTTTAAGAAAAGCCTCTTTTACACAGCCTGTTCAGTGCAGGTTCAATGTGCCTTTAACAGGCCTCACTGGCCTGTATAAACAGCATGGACGCAGGCTGGGGGGTCCGAGTTACACCCCCAATAACCGCCTTCAGAGGCGGCATCAGAGGCGAGTCAGAGGTGGAGCCGGGGTCGAGCGACGCTTGTGTAGTTGGGAGAGTCAGTAGGTCGGGTCAGGAGCATTTATCTGACGGAGGAGAAATAAACTCGAAGGATTCAACAGAATTATGACAGAATAAACATTAATGACTGTTTTTGAAGTTTTTCGACCATTTTTATGCTGTGTAATCACTTCTTTAATTGTTTGTGGTCGCGGTGGACGTCTTCAGGGGACGTGATTGCAGATACGTTTGGAAAAAAACGAAAAATGGATGGAATAAAGGAATAAGCAGAGAGGCGGAAGTTTCTCTTGATGCAGAACACCTCTGTGAAGAGAGGAGAAAAAAAGTCCGGTACAGGCAACGCTGCAGCCCGCCGATCTGTGAAAAACTCCCCGTCCTTTTTTTAAAATCATAAAGTGTGTACACGGTGAAGATTACCCTCTGTAAACATGTAGCCTGGAGAGTTTTGTGCACATGACTTTACACACGACTGTGTTTCCTGTTGACGATTTTTAAGCTTGAAGGAAATTAACAGAAGCACTAAGTGGTTTTACTGACTGCGTTATGTTATTATTGTCAGAGTTTTCTGACTGTTTTCACACAGTTTAATCACTTCTTTAACTGTTTGGTGTGCATGTGTGCACATTTATCTTAACAGAGGAAGCTGATGCTGTTAGATATTGCAGTGATGTCTCCTTTGAATCTGTGACCCCGGCTTGCTGTGTAAAATGACAGACTGACCGCTCAGGTCTGTGTAAACCATAAACGAACAGAAGGCGGGTTATTGGTGAGCCTTCCACTGACGCAGGGTCTCTGTGTATAAACGGCTAATATTGTCGGATATAATGTAGCTTAAAACAAAACTTGGTGTTATTAATTGAAAACATTCGTTTTGACGTAAACCATTAATGCTCACACATTTGAGCCTTCACTGAGCTCCGCCCTCGAACGCAAACAGGCCAGTCAGAGCGTAGCATCTGCCAGCTCTGATTACAGTCCGACAACTACACAGCTGCACTCAGTTGACATTGTGTAATTATTTCAGATTTTGTTTTGTGTGTCTGGTTCTGTGGATTTATGAGTGATGTGATGCTCTTACTTTGGTGAGATTTGAAAGAGATTTTTGTTCTTTTCCTTTCCAAACTCAAACGCTGAAAAGTGTAACGTTATGCTCTGGGCTGAACTGTTCAGGCGTTCTCATTTCCCGTTGCATCGCTCACAGTTTAACAAGCACAGCTAACGTTACGTCTGCTTCAGTAACCCTTCGATGAGCACTGAAGCCATGTTTCGTTGTTGTTAGTGGATATCAGCCGGTTAATCTGAGTTACTTATAGCTGTGAGGAGCGCTGGCGACCCTGGACAGCTAAGCTAAAGTCTGTGGCTGCAGGCTGGAAACAGCAGCTCTCATCAGTTTGCGGCGCAGGTGGCCGTTGGCAGCTGCACCCCCAGCCCCCCCATAGACACTTCCTCCTGGCAGTCAGAAGCTGCTTTTGCAAACAACAACACTCATCAGTCAGGATATTGTTTATAAGCTCCTCTGTTTCCTGTCGACTTTATGTTGACATTATGATTTGTGATATTTTTCAATGGCACAAGTTGTGTCATTTTATACAAGTGCAGTAGTTGGTTTGTGTTTGTGTCACAGAGCGAGCGGAGGCTGCGGGTGAGGAGGGAAGAGCAGAAGGACAGGTCAGTGCACAGTGTGTCTCTGTGACTCCGAGTTTAAAACTGTTTCTGCATTAAAGCTGAACTTTTCTGTAACAGCTGATTGTTTTTGTGTGTGTGTGTGTGTCTGCGCGTTTGTGTGTATGTGTGTGTGGGGGGTGCCTGGCAGAGGTTCATAAAGGGATTTGGCAGTGTATTGTGTTGAAATTTCGGATCAAGTCGCGAGTTTAGGCTCACTTTCGCAAAGTTACCTACTAGGGCTTTAAGGTACTTTTTCCAAACTGCAGCATCTAGCTATTCATTTTCTCTCTCACCTAACAATATTGGGTTTGGTCTCTTCATCAAAGGTGAAAAAGCACTGCTGTAAATCAAATAGCAGCCAATAATTGATTCAAAAACCTTTTACAGGAGCTGTCCGTTCAACACCACACAATTTCATCTCACTGCATGTCCTGCTTGAATCTGTGTTTTTCCTCAATGACTTACAAGTAATTCATTTCTCCCGTATGATAGATTTTATTTCAGTGAGTGCTATTTGCACCTAGGCTGTTTGTTTCCAACCTTATTGAGCCCGATGGTGCCTTCAAATGTTCCTGCTTGTGGTATTTACAACTCGTGAACACAAATTTTTCTGAGAGCTTCAAGTTTACGAGTTGTGACACGTTTGCTGACATTTTCAGAAATGAGAGAGCCCCTATTGGCCTGTACAGGACCAAAAGGAGCTATGTTTAGTGTAGACAAGCTGTTTCTCAGGATATAAATTGTCACCTTTGTCATCTCTGCTCTTCTTCCTCCAAGCAATGTTTAAACACAAAGTAATAATGTAACATTTTGACAGAAAGCCAGGAGGAGAACAAGCAATCTTTTGCAATCCATGTTACTCATCTAGCAGCAATGTGTTCTCATGTGTTACAAACTGAACTCAACTTCACATCTTCATGAGTTCCATGTGAATTAAACCCACCAGTACTGATGATGACCATGATATGTAAAATAAATACTGGTTTGTGTTAATAATACACAGATGTCAACCTAGCATTCAAACTGTGCAGGGCCTCTTAAATCATTTCTATTTCTTTCCGATCTGCTTTGTCATAGTAGGTGGCAGTAATGCTATTTAACGCTGGTCGAGAGCAGCTGTTAATTTTTAATAGTAATGGTGTTTTTGTTTGCTTTTGTACAGTAATGTTCCATTTGATCCATTCACCCACCACAACTTTCTTAATTTGCACTTTGTTGCTCTTCATACATTACCTTGTGACAGTAAATAACTGTGTGGCTGCGATGTGAAAATTCTCACATGGATGCAAAACAGACATTCTGTTTTTTGTTTGTTTGTTTGTTTGTTTCTTGTATGTGTTTGCTGCAAATAAGTTATCAAAGGGTTTAAAAGGTTTGGGAAATACTTGAAATCTCCCATAATCTCTGTCCAGCTTATTGATTTAAATGTTTTTGGCCTTGATGAGGTCTGAAACAGATTTTTTTTTTAAATATACCAACAGAAGACATAAACACCTCACCACACGAGAGAAGACTGGCTTCAGTGTGGATGACAGCAGAGATTTTGATTGGTGCTGCCAAATACTGACACAACACAACAACAAAGAGTCAGTCGGATAGGGATGTCAGACCTGACACATTCAGAAATCACTTTTCCACCTCTATTTTTAAGTAATTTGGTGTGTGAAGAACTGTGCTTTGTGTTATTTTTGCAGAATAGACTGAATTTGAACCACAGAGGAGGTGAAACTGGTGAGTCAAATTCCCAGTGGTACTGGAGTGCTTTGCAACACCTATGACCTATTAACTTCCCAATAAGCCTGCTTGCTATTCCAGACAATCCCTCATGAAGCTAATTGTCAGCAGACACAAAAGTTCAATCCTGCCTGGTGACAGGGGATACTGAGGATTACAAGGTTTCAAACTGGATTTCTCTGCAAATTTCTCTGATAGTTATTTCAGTGTGGGAAACGAAACACGCCTCTCCGACAAAAGCACATCACTTTGTTTAGATACTGTAGTTGAGATACTGTGGATCACAATTTCGGCGATCACTCCTTCCCTCGACATTATTCAGGAGACAAACTGAGCACACTTTGACGCATTTAGGGAGGAGGCATGTTTCTTCCACACCAGCAGCTTTGTAACCTTTCAAAACGAACACGAGCACAACATCTAAACAAACAACAATGTGCAGTGAAGCAGCGCCGCTCTAACACAATTACTGACTTCACTAACTCCTCGAAAGGGAAAACTGAAACACTACTTTACTGCCGTGAGGACAGAGAACAGACACAGCCCCCCACCTGAGAGATCCACCTCCTCAATTACCCACTGCTGATTCTACAAAGCCTCAGCCATTCGAGACCTCATTTGACTTTATTACAACAGCCACCAGAGAGACGGTGCCATTAATCAAATAGAAGAGGGAAAGAGTGAGCAGCCACCCAGGAAAGCCAAGAAATGAACTGAAATGGCTGCTGTAGTTTCCCTGCTTTGCTTCTGCCTGAGAGAAAGGGGGCTGGCATCCATCATGCCTGAAACGAAGCACAGATTGCATCAAAAGGCAGTGCTGCCATGTCTGTCAAGGTAGAGGCGCTGTGGTTCATAGCGTGCCTCCTTCATACCTGGAAAATAATGCAATTACAGCATAGACCATTATGCTCTAGTCGGGGGCAGTGGTACCCAATGAATGTGTCTTATAATTTAGTTTTTGATTAATGTTGTGTTCCCTCTAAAGCAATTTCATATGCAGAAAGCAAACATCTAAAAATGATATTCATAATAAGCCAAGTGAAATAAGCCAAAAGCTGTGTTGAAGTGATGTCAATTCAAAAGGAGCACATTAGGTTTGACAAATTTCATTACATGTGCTTTTATCTCTGACGCTTTTCTTTCTTTTCTCCTTTGTTTATAGTGACAAACACAGTGGGTGAAATGGAAAAAAAGCCTTTTTTCCTCCTTCTGTTGGGAAGCAAATGACACTTCAGGCAATTAGCATCGTAACAATGGCAGCCAATTACTGTAATGCTTTGTTTGCCATCAATGCTGCTGAGTCCTCGAATTTGTTTTGGAGGAAAATCAATGCTATTCGCCAAAATAGCTGTCTCCAAATGTTTAAACAGGCCGGGCGCTCTGTGGATTCTCTACAGCCTGCTGATTCCCAACCAGATGACAGCAAGGTTCAAATTCAGAGCACACTGTAACCCGATGAAACACTTAATCCTCAACAGCATCCCTGAATTTGCTAATTTAGAGCAGGAAACCTCCCCTGTCAAGTTGATGGATTGCTCCAATTGAATCCACAATGACAGAAAAATTGTTTTTCTAACTGATGGCTCAGCTCTGAGAAGGAGTGAGATGTGATCAATTGCTGCCTGCAGGAAAAGGAAACAGAGTTTTTGCTCAAAGATATTAGACACAGGGGTATCAATACTAGATGAACCCTCATACAGAATACAAACTCTTTTTTTCACTTTGAAGCAACGTGAAGGAAAAAGCTGTTTGCCCAGTGCTGTGAACGGGTCTGCAGGGGTTATATGACCTACTCCAGGATCCTGCTCACAACCACGATGAGCACAGTCCCATGGCCACGTTCAGAGGGACAATACTAGTGAGTGTGAAAATGATATCCCATCATTCATATCAATGTAACAACTACTCTGGCACAGCAGGGGTGTTAATGCCGGGAAAAAAAGCTGAAATGTCTCAATATTTGTAATTTGTCATCATGCGATGAAGCTCTATACCAACAAATGCATGTGAGAGATAATTCCTGATGGATGATTTTGGAACATAAACAATGCTGTTACACTGTTTACCTTGCAATTATAAAAATGGAGGATAAAATGATTGCCACCTTAATCAATTGTTGTAAAATTGAAATGTTTCATTGTGTTATTAACCTCTGCGTCTGAATTTAGACCAGCTGCAGCCAGCTGCCTAATTCTAGATATCCAGCTGTGAATGTTTATTACACAACACGTAGTTCCGACCAAGCAATCTGATTGGCCAACAGGACATTTAGAAGGTGCTCAAATGAGCATGACAGCACGCCTCACTCATCACTAAAAAAAACACTCCGACGTATCCATGGCAGCATCGCCAATAGGTGCGTCCCTTCTGCTCCTGTGTGTGTAGAAGGTAGAGCAACTATTGTGACTGCAGTGAAAATGTCATTAGAAGGCAACAAATATAGACTGAAGCATAATTTGTTCTATATAAACCTTTTCTGAAATTTGGATGGGATTGCATTTATCTTTTTAACTTCCTTGTGACTTTTGGGCTTTTCAGCGATCTTGAGTTATTGAAATGTTTGGCTTCCTCCATGAGATATATCAGTGTCACAGCACTTTCTAATGTAAAGTTTGCAGTAATACTGCTTGATTAATAGTCTAGAACATAGCTTAAGTCCATGAAAACATTTACATCATTTCAATAACAGCGACTGAATCTAAAAGACAGAAGATAGCGAGTGAGTGCTGTAAATTTCAGAAATGTCAGGAAAATTAGTTTTTCTTTTTTTTCTAGAGAAAGCAAAGGAAAATGAGAAAAAAAATTAATGTGTAACAACACTATAAATTTAGACATCAGTCCCACAGTTCTTGCAATGCCACAGCTAGCCCATTAAATTAACAAGAAGCAGTTTAATCGAGCCAACAAAATACAAGGAAATGCTAAAATAGCCAGCTACGAGGCAGCCGAGCTCATCACTCTGCACAGACAACCCTTTTCAGATGGTGACTTTGTAAAAAATTGCCTTACCAAAGTGGCAGGAATCATGTGTCCAGAGAAAATGTCAACATCACAATCGAGAAAACATTCACTGTCAAAGATATGTCAGCAGGTATGTCAGCATGTCACAGCAAGTATAAGGCAAAACTAGTGCCTGTAATTTTTCCGTAATTGAGTGTGATGAAAGACCCCTGTTATGTAGAAGTTGCAGAGTTGACCAACTTTTGCAGCATGGAAAGCTGCTTGATCTCAGCAGCCTAAAGGGGACAACAAGTGGCAAGGATGTTTCTGAAGCAGCTTCCGCTGTGATTGATGATAAATGAATGTCCTAGAACGAGCAGTGTGGAATTACACCACATGGAGCTCCACAGATGCTTTGCAGTGGGATGGGATGCCTGGTGAGGCTATTACACTGCACTGGATGAGTACGACCCACTCATTACTTATTATGGCCTCTCCTTCTTATATCTTACTGTGTGTGATCCATAATCAAAAATATATTATTCCAATCAAAGTCCTGGTTCATATTTTAGCTTCTGTAGTGTACCTTTAGCAACATGCCCACCCCAACACAACTCCTTGCTTTTTCTTAAACACAGTCCCAAGCTTGGTCCCTTACTTTATTATACAAACCCCACAGCTGCAGACAGTGGTTCTGCTTTTACCACAATGTCATCTGGGCAGGATTTTAAACTGGGCCAAACGTCGCAGGGCATCATCGGCCACATATTAAACATTTAGTAAACACTTTACGTAAAGCATGAACCTATTATGCATCATGAACATACTTATAATAGGTTGTAACATACCTAATATACCTAATCTGTATCATCCTAATTAAAAGCAGGGTTACGGTTAAGATCAACCATAACCCTAATCATAACTATAACCACCTGTAACTCATTATAAGTGTGTTTTTAATATGTTATAATGTGTTATATATGTTTATAATGTGTTAAAATTGTTAAAATGCATCACAGTGACAGGCTTTATGGAAAGTTTTACCAAACAATTAATAAAAAATAATGCCATTAACTAAAAACTGATTAACCGGTAATGTGCACCACTAAAAATTATGATGTGTTTAATCAAATAACCACACAGAAAGAGTTCGTGGGCAAATTACTAAACAGTGAGACAGAAATCTCTTATTATCTTTGCAAACCAGATGTTCAGTGATTTTGTCATAAAAGAGGAGACACATTTTTTTAATCACCTTATCAAACTCTTTCATTCTTTTTTTCAAACTGAATTTTATTTTCTTGTCTTTTGTTTTTCAGATATTCTCCTGAAACATAAACAACTGATCAAGGCTATGCTTTTTTATTGCTGCTGCCACAAAGCTTGAATTATCCCAACAGACATGTTTGTCTCAGTTTCTCAAACAGTCTTAAGAAATGTAAAATATATAGACCTGAATGAAGAAACTGATCAGTCTCACAGTATTGTTTGCCCCGCTACTTTCGTTCTCTATCCATGTGTTAGATGTGCTTCTTGAATAAGTTTACATGAAATAGACAAATTACTGACTTGTCGTCAGATTCCATTAGTTAATCTGAACGCTCCCTCTCACAGCAGTGTGGCAATGATAGACATTAAAACTCAAGAAGTGGACTCAACCTTTGTTTTCAATCAGTGTCAGTTCATCACCAACATCTATTATGACTTAGATCTTTTATTTTTTCTTTGTGATTTCAGTCCTTGCTGTCAGAGAAGTTCTTGGATCAAGCTGGTGATGTTCCTGAGGGGTGAAGCCCTCTCCTGCGAGCACATTTCCATGGAGCTCAGCCCCCCTGAACTGTCCGTTTCACCTCATCTAGCCCCTCAAACACAAGGTGCCCTCGGCATCACAGCCGTCACTTTTCATCACAGCAGCAGAGACTGCTCTGTCAGATGTAACTCAGAAGCTGAAGGCGGTAGTGGAAAATATTTTTTCTCTTTCCTGTTTTCCATTCATTTCTTCCTTTCTTAACAAAAATGCTGGTTTGCCCACATTTTGAGGATAAAAAAGAGCACAAACTAATGACTAAACTAACTAAGCAGCAACAACTGGAAAAGATGTTTTTTTCTTCAGTCCTCAATTAAATGCTGAACCCTTTGATTAGCCTGTAGCCTGTGACTGACAAATATAATAAAGACACACTGCTGCTCACTAAAGAGAGCAGAAACATCTTCTGACTTTGTGGACCACATTCAAGTGTTCAAAAGGCCCAATACACCTAGTTACTGTTGCTACACCCGTCCAGCTTTGTGTTCTCCACCAGCACATAATGCTGTTACAGTGATAACGATGGCAGTGATGTCAGGCAGAAGTTGACAAATGCAGGCCCATAGTCTCCAACCATCAGCCATTGATCTTGCTGGCTGAAACAATGTCACTTTCAGATTTGATCACTTGTGCCTAGCTAGCTAATTAATAAGCTAATATGCATAAGCTGGATTTTGATTCCAGATAGGACGACCAGATAAGAACCGGTAAAGTCTGAGCTACGGCGATCCATCCCTGCCCTCCTTCTGCTTCAGCTGCCAGAGCAGCACTGAAAATATTCTCAGTAAATTAACTGAATCTATATAACACTGTTCATCAGACTGTTCAGCTTTTCTTAAGTTTTTAGGTGCTGCTGTGCTAAAACACCTGGTCCACACTGTCTTTGTGTTTCCTCAGGATGTGCCCGTCTTCTTCTTCTTCAAAAATGTTTTTCATTATTAATATGGATTAAAGGAACAAACTTTCACTATTGATTAGAATCAACAAAACATTATCAGCTTGCATGACCTGACAATACTGACAAGCAACTTACAGCACACTAACTTAAACATACCAGCTGTACACTAATGTTAATTAATTAATTTATTGATCAAATTTTATTTAACGTGTGTGTGTGTGTGTGTGTGAGAGAGAGAGAGAGAGAGAGAGAGAGAGAGAGAGAGAGAGAGAGAGAGAGAGAGAG
>JAQLOL010000016.1:273115-294810 GCA_029783665.1 Naso thynnoides | reverse complement strand
CACACGCAGACACACACAAGAAGAGTGTGTTTCATGGTGAGAGAGACGCCATATTGTTTTGGAGTCTCCCGTTGCTATGGATACGGTACGTCTTCTGTGGGTGCGTTATGGCTGCTTTGTGTGTGTGTGTGCCTGCGCGTTTGTGTGTATGTGTGTGTGTGTGTGTGTGTGTGTGTGTGTGTGGGGTGCTTGGCAGAGGTTCATAAAGGGATTTGGCGGTGTATTGTGTTGAAGTTTCGGATCAAGTCGAAAGTTTATTTTCACTATTGCCAAGTTACCGACTGGAGCTTTAAGGATTATAGCCACTTACATGGTCCTTCCAAATATTTAGCTGTCATCCCTCTTATGTTAAACTTCTAAAAAAGTTGATTTTTCATTTATCTTTCTGCTGAAAAAAGGCCCCATCATCACAGCTGGGATACGGAATGCAAGAGAAAGAAGGTGGTCAAAGATGGGATTTCAGCTGGTGAAGGCAACGGGGACTTTAAGTAGTTCTGTACAAACGAAATGTTTTTCCTAAAATATATTTCTGTTTGGCTCAGACAGCTGGTCCAGTGTCACACCCTCTGAACGGACAGTTAAAGGGAAACGTGGAGCGTAAAGAGCAGCTGTGCTACGGATGCCCCTGTGATCAAAGATAGTCAGTTACTAACACAAGATCATTCACTCTGCGCTGCGCCATTGGTGTGACATGGTACGTACACTTCCTGTTTCTAAGTGGGCGGAGTCACGTCTCCAATAGAGACAGTCAGGAACCACCATCCATCCGCCTTGTCTGGAAGCGTTATAACGTCGTATGAATGGATTAAAGCAAACAGACTCAACACTGCACACACACATTCACATATATGTGTATATATATATATATATATAAAACATGCTGTGTTTAGCATGTTAGCATGCTAAAAGCAATAGGTGTGTTCAGACCGCAGGAGCCATTTCATAGTTCTAAGAACCATTGCATCTGCATTAAAATGGAAGCATCCGCTTCGAGGAACTTTTTTATCTCCAACTATAGAGTAAATACTTTCGCAGCACATGAGGAACTAGAGTAACGTAAGGGATTGTTCAAACTCAGGAGCCAGAGCAGGCAACCGCAGTTTTTAAAAACCAGACATCTGTGTTAAGAAGACAGCACAAAACACGCACAAGAGCTCATAACAATTGTCGTTTTGTTGTATTTTCTGAGATTTAATGGCATTCGGCTCGGGATTCATGGTACATTATCGCCACATAGTGGACAAAAGCTTGGAGCGGTAATGCATCAACATTAGCCTTTATTTTTGTGTGTTGTAGAATCGTGTAAAAGTGACTTTAGAAAACCAATGGCCAGTTTATGTAACTTCCATAGGGAGTTCCTATTAGTGGTGCGAATGCCAACAGCAACAAACAAACAAACAAACAAACAAACAAAAAAAGCCGTAAAGGTGTTTAGTACCCCAGAAACTCCCCAGTGAACAGATTCTCTCATAAAGTTCCAAGAACTGTTTGGTAAACACGTAGTGTAAACAAAACTTGGTGCTTACTTGTGGGCTACTTGATGTAAAAGCAGTTGTGATATTTCACGAGATAAATAATCACTGATGGCACCATGAAGGTTAGCACATCACTGGTGTCATTAGGATTCATCCTCTGGCTAACATGAAAGTCTAAACCACATATAATCGACTGGGTTGGGTTACTTAACAGCAGATCTAACTAGTGACAGACCAATAACATGGTGTAAATTATTGTTGCTCAGGATGCTTCCAGTTTTCTACAGACAAGTAAAAAAAAAAATCCCTTTGCAAGTGACAGAAAATGTTTTAAAGAAATCTGTTCTTTCGTTAGAGTTCCACATAATCTGGATGCTCTTGTTGTTTGGACAAACTTTACTAAATAAACTGACTGGACCTACATTTGAAGTGTCCCTATTTTAATGGACAATCTTTATTTTAATGGACTAAACAGACACTGACACCGTCCTTGGCAGTAGTGTAGTTCACAGTACTACTGTCTTTAAGAACTGGTCTTTGTGTGGTCAGGAGGAAAGCCACTTTTAAGTTTTTTAATCAGTTAATATCAGCGATGGTTAGGACATGTAGCAGTATTATTGTTAATTCTAACACAGCTAAAGTTATTCTACTTCTCCCTTTGCTGCAGCCACAGCTCGCAGTCGTCTGTTTTCAAGCCTTTTGTTTGCTGTTTTGCTAGCAATCAACAAAGGTAAGCCTGCGTTTCACTGACAGCTTCAGTTACTCATTTCTGTTCAAATTTTATTGCAGCATTTAACTGAAAAAATTAAATTAGTAACATGTATATACATTTAAAGATTTGAAACAAAAATGACACAGTTTGACTGTAATGAAGGATAAACTGTCAGCCATGTTCTGACTGAGCATGTTCATGTCACTGACAGCCTTTGTTTGTTGTTTCTGCGGAGAGTTGTTGTTGATGTTCCTACGTTAATAGCAGTTAACAGATGCACTTTTCTACATTAGAGTGAGGGATCTCTAAATTACCCTATTTGATCCTGAACTATTCCTTTTCTTTCTAATGTAGACACAACCTGTCTGTGTAGTTTCATAAAGTGCCTTCAGAGTTGTGCAGATTTCGTAACCCAACTCAGCTTGTGTACATATTTAGAAGGTTCATATTTACAGAGGAAACAGAGATGAAAGGTTTGAGATGCCCCATGAGTATTTAAATCTGTTCTTCAAAGAAAAGCATTTGCATGTTGACCGGCTTTCATCACTGCGACCTAACTCTTGCTGCACCCATCCATGTCAGAGACATCCAGAGGATGGACATAATCTATCAAAAACACCAGCAATCATCGTAATCAAACTTAGATTCACGCTAAATTAATAACATGGTGACTGAAGTGACCAGTTTTTTAGCTGAAGTTTTTAGCATTGAATTGAGTCAGTGTGGATGTAACACTGTTTAACTTGCATGAAATCTAGCCCACAAATTTTCACCCCTGATCAATCGGAGGCCATCTTTACAATGCTAGGGGCACTAACGATCATATTATTCGTATTACGACAACTCAAAACTATGCTAACTCAAATTAAAATGTTACTTATTCAACTATAAGGATTTCATATCAACACATCTCTGTCACCAAGTGAATATGCAAATCTTTACAAATGTAGCTCATTATATTTTCAGCAGACCTGTTGTAGCTGATTACATGATGTTTTCATGGTTTTATATCCACCCCCCACCCCCCTTTTTGTTTTGTAACTTACTGCATTCTTAGACGTTGTTTTGTTTACTAGACACTAGATTTTGTTTGCTTGGTTTCTATCTCCTCAGTACTGAGGGTTACAGTTATTTTTGTTGAGTGTATTTGAGTTGTGTCCATTTCTTGTTTTCCAGACCCTTGTCTTCATTTCTTTCTGGCTCCTTGTCGTCTTCTTTCATCCATCTTCTGCATCTAGATGACGTCTGACTCCACCACGCACTGCTCGGTGTACTCCTTCACCAGCTCCACGCTCAAGGTGTTGTGGCAGAATTCTGCCATGGGCTTCCAGAGAGGCGGATCCAGGAACATCTGGCACATCACGTGACCCTTCAGGGTGGCGGTGTGGCACTGCAGGTGGCACAAGAACTGCTGACGAGCCAGGTCCAGGTCTTTACCGAACATGTCAATGTTCAGGTAATACCTTGTTGAAAAAATACACAGGTTGACGAAATGAAAACAATTGATTAATTTTAAGAAGCATAACTTATCACTCTCTATAGTATCTAATAAATTCACAACTCTGGTCCCCTGATGGTGCAGTCAAATTATGTTTTGGTAGACAGCATCAAACACAACCTCATTGTTGTCCACTCCCTTACGGACGGCATTAAAACCTGCAACTTAACTTTTGCAATGCAACATTTTCTTGGCATTAAAGCAACAATATGTAACTGTGCCGCGGCCCACGGTGTCAAAAATGAAACCTAGCAATCATCACCACTACGCCCCACAAAACTAGCCTGGCTCCGCCCTCCTTTTGCTCAGCTCAGTTTTTGCTGAGAATCAGTCTGGTAACAATGCCCGTCTTTAGAATTGCAGAGATGAATTTTTGACTTGACTAGCCGGAGTGGTTAAGTTCAATGACGTAGAAGTCAAATGGTTGTCTACAGTAGTTCAATCATGGTGGAGGCCTACGGCTTTCGTTTACCAGGCTACTAAAAAACAGCTGCAATTGAAAACTACGGGATAATAAATACGAGGAACGTTCTGACCAGACGGACAGCAACCTTGGGGACACGAAATGTTGCTTTTTTGTGATTGCTACACGTAGGGAAGAATAGAGCTTTTTGTTGGACTCTTTCTACCGATCTGTGCAGTGCAGACATGAGACTCACGCAGCCTCGGGTTCAACACAACACGTTGAAAAACACAGTGAAAAAGCACTACAACTGATGAAAATAGCCAATATCACAACACAGTGTAACGACATCTATGTGATTATTCTACAACTTGTGGAAAACTAACGTCAGCCACCACTCGTCTTGTCTGGAGCCTGCAGGCTAACTTTACTGATGTTTGAGCCGCTGTCTCAGGGGAGCGAGACGTCAGAGCCTCCGCCGTTAGCGGTTAGCTGCGGCCTGCAGCCGCGGTTTTATTTCAAACAAAAAACGTTTAACTGTCTCTTTCCAGGATGTTTGGTGGGTCATGCACTATAACAACACTTATGTGATTATTGAGTAGATTGGACATTAACCTTACCGCTCGTGTGTCTGTTTCACCGGGTTTCACTGAATAGCCAGGCCCACAGCATACGTCATACAGTCACGTTAATGCTGATTGGTTTAAGGCTGCTCCAATAGTTTTACACTATTCTGCAAAGAATCCCCAGTAGAGTGTGTCCAACCCTTTACACAAAGTGAATTTTTTCACAGAGGGAATTATGGGTATGGTTTACCAGGCTTACGAAAAACAGCAGTTTTGGTGAGAATGAATCATATTTTATGGAGAAAATGTCCTCTGGTTTTCCCTCTGATGTCCTACGGCTGCTCCGCCTCAACTCTGTGATTCACAGAGGTTCCTGAAAGCAGCATGTCGGCTGCCTGCAGACCAACGCTGCAGTTGCAGCAGCAGAGAGTGTCGGTTTTTTGTCCCACCATCAGAAGTTAGATTTGTGGACAGATCGAGTGGGCACCAAAACCAGAGACGAGTGAATGCGCAATGTAACTGAACTCAACAGCCTCTACTAACTTTGTGACAGAGGCGTGGATACGTTACCGTAAAGAGGACGCTAATGAAAGAAAAGAGTTATCTCAGACTGGTGTGTCGTTGTTGGAGACAGCTAGTGTTATGTTGGACAGAAGGCTGCAGACACAAAACTGGACTTGTTGCTGTTGAATAGTAAGTAGCTTATGCTAAGTTACATGTCATGTGTTGTTTCACTAAAATTGCTGTTTTGTGCGACACAGTAGCGTTGATTAATCAACACCACAGGCCTTGGTGTGTCTTCAGCATGACTCCTAGGAAAGTACATCACCACCTGTTTTCACTTCATTAAGACTGGGTGACACCGCTTTTCCAAGTTTATAAATTGTTTCTCTGATGTCTGTCCACCTCTTTTGCACCCTGACGAAGACCTTCTAGGTCGAGACCGATCGGTGATCGATTGTTCTGTGAGTAGCCATGTTTAAATAAAGGCTTCAGTGCCTGAAGTTTTATTTTTCTTCTCCGCAGGCCGTGTCTCAAAGGTGAAAAAGTTGGCCTACATATTGTTGCTTTAACGGGATATTCCAGAATTTTTTGACAAAGGGCCTCATTTTCAATCAACCCAGTCCTATTTCTAATGATAGAGACTTTTTTTTGGCTCATTCCATGCAGAATGGCGTTTTGCTGTTTCGCCACTAATGCTAACACTAGCACAAGTCAATGGTTGGAGCAATAGCCACTATCAACCTCCGACCAAACACTCCGCACCCAAAGCAAGTTTAATATGACAGTCTGCTGGGGCAAATTCAGGTTTGTGTTCCTAGAATAATTTTAGAAGTCAAACTACGGCTGTTTTTTTTTTTTAATTTTTAATTTTAAATTTGTGGCTCTGATTAGGGTACTAGCAACAGAAAGCTGCTGGACTGTTTACTTCCAGTTGCTACTACTAGCTTCTTGTCACTGCGAACCCTACTCAGAGCCACACATTGAAGAAAATTTAGCCATAGTTCGACTTCTGAAGTTATTCTATGAACATTCAAATTGGCCTTAATTGATATAATCTTCATATCATCATCATGGGTGCACTGTCGCATCTTAAATCAGAGTTAGGTAGTGGCTATTAATGGGGCTATTGAAACAGCTGTTCAAACTCTGTCCTCTATCAAATGAGCTGAAAATGATCTCTATCAATAGGGATAGGACCAGGCCACAAATGAGGCTCCACATCAAAAATTAAGGAATATCCCTTTAATGAAAGGAGGACAGTTACCAGTCATCCCCAATGGGCACCCTGAAGGGGAAGGTACAGAGGCTGGCCACAGTAGGGTTGGACAGATCATCCACCATCCAGTCAATGTCCTTCTTCAGTAGGATGGCCATGTTACTGGGCAACGGCTTGAATGGCTGCCAGTCTTGAATGATGGTGGCGTTAGGAAGGACCCCGTGCATCAGGTCAGTGGTCAGATACAGCCGGTGGATGGCAGTGTGGTCGAGACGCACTGGAGGAGAGTTGGAGGATGAGGTGCACGTAGGAGACTGGATGTCACCGCCCAAACCAAGCTCAGACAGACGGAGCTTCAGGTCTTCAGCTCTAAAGCGCACCAGCAGAATACCCTGTAGAGAAAGTTCAAGACGTGATCTGTCATCAGTAACCACAGCGGCTGAATGCAAGACTTATTACATGAAACAATAACAACAGCAATCAACCATAATGACAAAATAAAGAAAGAACCTTTGGGTTGATTTGCTAATACCTGCTTAGTTATGAGGCGATACTTCTGAAAATCCTTGGGTCCAAGTTGATCATCACGGGTCAGGCGGGTAACCTTGACCTCGGGGTACTTTGATTTGACCAGCTCAGAGCAAAAGCGCAGCAGAACTCCTGCCACACCCTTCCCCCTTTCCTGAGGGGCGACACGGAGCCCTTCCACCAGCATGGTCTCCCCGTCATCAATCACACACACCGACTCCAGAGCAATCTGCCAAGCACCACAGAGGATGAAAGAGGACAAAAAAAAGACAAAAGATCACGATTACATGGCTGTTATTAGAACTGTACACAACTCCTTCAGCTGGGGCAGAGCATCAGTACTACGATATATTACAACACGATAAACTGAGTGAAATTTTGCTGGGGTATGGTGCCGCTTTAAAACACAGGTTTCAAAGAGGAGGATTCAACATTGCACCTTAGTGTAATCTAATATTGATGCACAAAGCCCATACTGCACTGTGCAGTTAGTTGTATTTCACAAAATTGCATTGTTACGCTATACAAGTAGCAGCTGAAAAATTAGGTGCAAGGTTCCAGCTGTGTTTTAATGTTCAGAGTGTTAATGGAGGAAGGCACAAATGAGTGTTTTTAATGACTGAGTTGACATTTTGATGCTCTGCATCGTCTGCCAGATTGTAAAAACTCGTCCACAGAGTGCAACACACAGGATGGGTCCACCAAAAGTCTCTGCACTCCTCCTAGCACAGACATAGACTGAAAGAACCAGAATTTTTTTTTTAATTACCGTAACAGCAGTCTGAACAAGACGGACAAGCGTCTATTGACGGTGTCCCGTACCGATACTCTCTGATGAACCCGATTCATACCAGGAAACTCATCGGTCTCTCAGCTGTTTTAGAGGATAATCAAAGCATGGAGCATCTCTACTGTTCATTTGGGTGTGAGTCACAGGTAGCCACAGCATCATGCCAGCAGAGCCACAAAATCTGCCAAAAAAAAAATGTGGTTCTGCTGGTGTTTCCAGGCAGTGACCTCCGGTGAGAGGTTGTAAGTGAGAATAGTGTTGATGAGAGTCAGTATCTGCGGCGGCTGCTGCGTCGTGACGCGCAGCACCTGCCTGGTTCACATCCACTTCAACAGAAAAAATCCAGCTTATGATTTTACATGATGAACTGAAACAGGACGTGTTGATTATTTATGTAGCCTGATGAAACGCAGAGGACATCCACCAAACCTGTCTGTGTGGTTTAAGACAGGTCTGTCATGTTCGCACCTGATCCACCAAAACTGTTCTTAGACCGGCTGTGCTGAACTCAGACGTGGTCTGACACGAACATGACGGCGCAGCAGGCGGACACTCCCCCTGCTGCACCGTCACACCCATCGTGGCATAAGCAGGTTTACCAAATTTGCAAGTGCACGCAGCTGCACCGGCACCGGCACGAAAATGCAGTTACGCTGGGATTTGCGTGTCGACTAGACTTGCGCCGGGCACAAACATAGAGCCCTCTGTCTTAAATATCCTGTTCAAATTATTTGCCTGCAGTCTGAACAAGGCCTAGAGTCTTTTTTGTAAGTGATGGTAAGATGGACTGAAAAATCGATGAACAAACTGGTGCTACGTCAATCACAGACTGCCCTTATCTTTGGGTGACGACCAAAAGAATAAAATCACAAATTTATGTGGCCAAAATTAGTTTTCTTCATTCAACTCCTTTGTCAAATAGGAGCTGCGTCAGAAGCTTTAGAACTCTTGATGCTTCTTGGACGCCTTCCTCTGAAGGTATTTTTGGCATGTCCAATTGAAAAAAACAACTGAGGGGACTCGTTCATCTTCATTTGAACTAACTAGCCGACCTCTGGTCTCAGCAGATGTGAACATGGTTCTTTTGTGCTACATCGGGTGTCTGACCATTTGGAATTCAGCATTAATCTCATACTTGACCACGAAACGCTCCCTTATTTGTGTTTTTTTAGATCTTAGAATCGTCTTGTTTGCTTTCTTCCCAGGAATTAGCAAGTCAGTTCATATCACTTTGGTTTCTACCTTCAGTAAACAGCATTGCACATAAGTCTGAGGAATGGGGGGGGGGGGCTGCCTAGACTCTAGCAAATGAGGAGAAACGTGAATTCCAGTGACAGTGTGTTCAAGAGTAGATGCCCTTTCAATGTTGGCTACATTTGCCTAAATCAGCACTTTTTTTTCATGCTATTTACTTTCACAAACAGATGATCTAATTGGCTAAATCTGAAGCTTTATCTGTCATGGGTGTGCAGTGTGTAAACATCATCTGGTGGTTCCTAAAAAGATTTGTCAAACATTTATGACATTGACTGAACATGATCAAATGTATTTGACAAACATGTCATTTGTTTGGACGACACACTTGTCACATAGGTTTCCTACCCATTCTCAACCCCATGATGTTAAAACATTTTCATACTCGTCATCAAACTCACCACTTTTCCCTGTTTGCGGGCTAAAATTACAGTGCGGTTGGCCTCCTGCAGCCAGCTGGTGTATCTGGTAGGCAGGTAGTCAAGGCCTCCATAGATGTCCTGGCTCATAGCCATGATGTCATCAAAGTCCTCCTCAGTGGCGACAGTGAACTGAAGGCCTGCCTGGGACAGGGCCTCTGGAAGCTGGGGCATAGTCAGGCTGGTATCAATCTTCATCTTTAATCAACTGATAAGATACAAAGTGGAGGACAGATTATTGTAGACTGCATTTACTGAATGTCAGAGAAGAGCGTCACTCTCAACCAGTCAAAAACGACTAGACAAAGCGACACCCAACTCGTCCCAGCGTCAGGCACAGAAGGAAAAACATTTGTTTTTCAGGACATCTTTTGGCCTTTTGTGCCTTTGTTTTTTTACAGGACAGCTGAAGACTGGACAGGAGACAAGGAAGAGAGAGAGAGAAGGAATGACACACAGCAAAGGGCCACAGGGTGGAATCGAACCTGTGGTCACTGCAACAAGGACACAGTCTCCGCACACAGGGAGCCCTTAAACATTTTAGTTTTAATCCAGGATTCAGGAAAGCTCAAGATCTCTTGACAGGTGAAACAATCTGGGTGATGCAGAAACACTGATACGATGATGTGATATAATGAAAAAAAATAGATGAGTGGCTTTTGTCACCAAAAAAATACATTACGAGTGCATCAGTATTATAGTATTCTAACTGGATGTACGCGTTTAAACGGCTCCAGTGAAACACAGTGTAAGCAGTCAATGAGAGCAGAAAAATGGCAGCAGTAAGGCATAACCAAAAACTTCACTGCTTCAGGCAAAGCATGTCTCTACTTAGTATTTGTCAGAGGGTAACCTTGCCCTGGCTAACAGGAGTGTAACGATACATTTCAGCAGCGAAACCATGCGTATCACAAGACAAGCAAGGCACGAGACACGGGGGGTCTGAGGCCCCCAGAGGCGGGTCAGACCCCTTAAAAGCTTCAACTGCAAAATCTGGAGGGGTCTCAAGAAAAAGCTTTGAAAAAGGATTTTGTGCTTACAGTTGTCAATAAAAATGTTAAAAAGGCGTATGTTGTCTTCAATTCATTATTTAAATTAAATACCAAAACTTTTAATCAGAAGTATGAATACGTCGTTGTGGTGTTTCCATGGTTACCTGTTACTGTTTCTGGTAATGCCGCCTTCCTTAGGGTGGCGCTGCTGCAAAGGTTTGCACTCTTCACATTCAAATACAAGACACAAAAACGATATTTGATGAATCCAGTTCACACTAGAAGATGACTTGTGGTTTTGATCGTAGGAATTTGAGTCGATGCAGCTGATGTCGTTACACCCCTGCTGGCTAATGATCTCGCCTGTGTACCAGGCTCGGACAATAATGTTCTGCCATAAAACTGCCATAGACAACACTACCATCTGGTGTGTGTGTGTGTGTGTGTGTGTGTGTGTGTGTGTGTGTGGAGGGGGAGACAAATTGGCAGTGTTGCCTTGTTAAGTCACCATCTGCTGGCTTCCATTCGGCTCGCCATTTTTTCCAGCTTTAAACCCAAAATGTTGCCAAACTGGCGATCTGGCGTTCTTCTACAAATGAAGTCCTCCATGTCTGCGTATTAATGCGCTGCCATCATCATGCCGCCTAACCTGTGCTAACCTCTCCACCTCTCCAAAAAGCAACGTTGCCAGCCGCCACAGCAGCTCTGCTTGCCTTTTCTTTTCAAAATAAAAGCCTGAAGATGTTGTGACAGCTGATTCAAATTTGATATTGTGAAACATAATGCAAATGAGGGCAACCATTGCCATATTCGATAATATTAAATATCAGACCAAGCCTAGTGTGCACCTACTTGTAAGTCATCGAGTAGTTTCTGCAGGCACTGTTCATTTCTTTTTAATGATAGTACTTCAAAATGCAACACTTTGCAACTGTGATGGCAGGAGGAGACGACAGAAACCTTATAACAGCTCTCACTACTCATTTCTGCGTCCGCCAGTCTTCAGCAACTATGATTACATACAGGTTACCATGGAGTCTCACGCTTAAAGGCTGATAAAGCTTCTTCGTGCACCTGTGCCACGCCAACACTTCAACTTTGACACAATAACACACTAATGACGGCAGACTACAACTCCAGCTCCGTGTCAAAGGCTAAACTCAAGGTTGAGCAAAGTTCTAAAAAATAATAATAAAAAAGAAAGAAACCCTAAGGACAGCCAAGTCATAAGGGACAAATCTGTGTTTGACAAAAATAAACCTTTACTCACATATTACAAAAACAGGACAGGAGGATCGATACGGAAGCCTGGGGCTCACTTTACCAACTCCTGACATATTGCCAATTCTACATTCACTCTCCTAAGTTAACAGTTCAGAAATTTGTCATATCCAGCATCTACTTTGCAATGAAAAAGAGAGAGAACTGGCACAGGGATGAATACAACAGCACATACAACACGGGTCACTGTGTCACATACGAATAAGTGTAGATTTGCAGGGCAACGTAGATGAATGAACCAAAACCTTCAGAGAAGACAAGCTGAGGAGAATGGGAGACAGAAAAAAATAAAAAACAAAAAACAGGCACATGAACACAGACACAGGAAGTGAAAAAACCGGCAGCTATTCTTAATACCTGTTTTTACCCATGAATCCTGTAAACTCACACTCTCAACCTCACAGTCTGTATAATACCCTCTGATACACACTTCACAATACAAACACTGTTATTTGTTCCTCGCACACGAATAAACAGGCAACACAAATGAGAGAAAGCTGAAAGTAAAACTGAACAATTAGTTCTTGAAAACAAATGCGTCCGGATGCATGAGATCCTTCTTGTGTGTTTGGTCCTTGTGTGATGGGGTGTGGGTCACTGCAGTGGATACACAAAATTCAACAAGTGAGTCACTGAACACTTGCCGAAGTGCCGCCAGTGATTGTGGCTGATAACAGAACGAATCGAGACTATGGAACAAAATCACTGACCCTCGGAGCGCACAGGCGCCACGTGTTCGCCTCTGCACAGCGGACAAAAACAAGATGCTCACTCTTGTGAAAATGTTTTGCATTTAATAAAGTTGGGACAAAATGCATTTACACGTGACGTGTACAGTGTGAACAGCTAAAATAAAAACAAGCTTGTGCAAAATAAAGCATGCAATATAAGAAGCCACACAAAAGAGAAGTGATACAATATGGGCAAGATAAAAACAATATGGAAAAAATGATCATCAAATGTAAACATACAATAACACAAAGTCGTTTGAGATCACGGCAGTTTTTGAACAAGTTGAATCTCTCTAACACGGATATGTTGATTCCTTGATTTGTTGATACTGAAGTCTCAACCCATTGATTGAATATTTTAAATTCACACATGCCCGACCTCAGCTCCGTCCCCAAATGTAAAGATGCCCCAACCAGCCAGAATGAGTGCAGTGACGTGAGGCGTTTCTGGACCAAACGACTCATTTCATAGTTCCAGAAACCTCCCGTTTACTTGCATCCACGCTGCAGGAACCATGAACTATCATAGTTCCTAGAGCGACGTTTTGAGGAACTTTTTTAGAACCAGAGCTTGAATGAGAAAGATGTGATAGGTTGTTTTGTCGTTGTATTTTCTTTGAGATTTAATTGAGTTCAGCTCGAGATTCATGGTACATTATTGCACCATACTAGACAAAAGCGTGAGGCCGTGATTCAGTAACATTGGCGGTCCTTTTTTGCATTGTTTAGTCGAGTAGAAGTTACGTTCCTATACCAGCTGCTGCCTTACGTAGCTAACGTAGAAGGTTCCTGTTGCTGGGGTGAATGCCAACAAAGAAAAAAAAAAAGCCCTCAAAGGTGTTTAGTTCCACAGGCTTTAACGAGTGTGTGCCATGTTTAGCTAGTTAGCACTCACTCACTAAAACCAAACCGACCCTTTGCCGATATCCCCGACAGAGGTTACTGTTTTAACCAAGCAACAGAACAGCTGATACCTCCGTCGACACACAGTCAGGATTTGGGTTTTCCCAACACTGTAACATTTTAAAACCAGAACTGTTACGAGGGACATTCGCACATGGTCGGTTTTGTTTTAGTGAAAAGCCAGAACTTTTTCTTTACTCGTTAATCGTACTTCATAAGCTGCAGCCATGTCCTCTTGTCTTTCTCATCACTAGAAAAGCAGCAGAATGACAGTGTTTTGTTTTTATCATTCAGACACGTTGACACAACAGCACTGCAACATATTGACAAGAGTGCTTAAACCCTGACACTTAGAGACCAGAAGGCGATAGGACACTAAACTGATTACAGGCAGGTACTGTGAGAGCAAATTCCTCACTTAGACACTTTAGTCTATTCATCTATCAATGAACGTCAGGGAAAGTGAACAACATCACTTTTTCACCCAAAGGACAAACAGGTGCAGCTTTCTTTTTCTTTTTTTTTGTGGCAATGTGAAAGGCAAGTGTGAGTACAGGTTTAAGAATGAGACTGCTATTAACCCCCTCTTTTAAATGATCCACATCTGAGCAGATGTGGATGGATTGCTGCAGAGAAACAGAGGATTAGCAGGACTGAAGAATTTGAACTGACAGATGGCTGCACAAGCACAGGACGGCTTTATACTCAAGGATTCCAGTGACACGGAAGTCATGAAAGGAGGAAGACAGGGAGAAAGAAAAGGACTGTACTGAAGGGCCACAGCAGCACAAAGCAAGATCCAAGTTACCAACGTATAAAACATTCCAGGCATCCAGGTTTCACCCGTACGGTAAGGAAGCTGAGGACAGCTGCAAATAGCAAGACCTGGACGTTCCAAACAGAACACAAAATAAAGATTCTGCCTGAATTCCAGACTGAGCCATCATACATCACCAGGAAAAAGGGGACAGTCCTGGTGACTTTCAAGTAGGAGTGAGAGAAAAACGTTGATTCAGTACTTTTTCCCTCAGATTCATGATCAGTTTACAATTGTCAAGAATCTACTTTTAACATTTGAGTCATAATATGACGCTGACGGGATGAAAAAGGCAGAACTCATCTGCAGGAGTTGTGAAGCAACGGAACAGTTCACACACTGGAGATATCCTGAAATTTACCACTTTCCTCTTAAAAAGGCCACGACAGCAAGAATTTTTGGTTAGAGGGAAAAAAGGTGACCTTTTGAGAGATGAATGTGATTTATACACTCTTTATACACTATCACCCAGACATTAACAAAGTGAAGCAAGATTCAATATAACGACACTTGCATCACGATATGAGAATATCATGTTACTCAAGTCATTTCAATATTATCACGATACTAAAGTTCGATATTATCATTATATTCAAGTCATTCTATAACGTCACAATACCGAAGTCTCGATTCAATATTATCAAGTCGCAGTACGATATTAAAATGATACTTGAGTCACGATGTATTATCACAATTTTTTCGTCAAGTTATGATATTATCTCGATACTCAAGTCATAATACAATGTTATCACCACACTTGAGTCACAATTCAATGTTATCAAGATACTTAAATCAAGACACAGTGTTATCACCATATTGTGATATGTTGAGAATCACAATATCATAGAAAGTGATTTCCTCACATTATGTGACTACAATCATTTCCCAGTTATAAACAGTAATAAGCTTTTAACTTTTTTTTTACCTCACCAGACAGTGAGTGCTTTGCACCATCTAGTGGACTGAAAAGTCAACTGATTTTTATTACTCCATATTCAAAAAGTTGAGACTGTATTTGCAGCCTTTACCTGTAATTTATGTAATGTAATATTTATACTTGATGTCTATAAATTGATACAGTATCGCAATATATCACAATATTGTGCTGTATCGATTTTTGGGGGGATTATTTTCCTGCACCTGGTCAGTCACAGTGGACAGCTGGCACACAGTCTACTGGAGCAGGGAAGTAAAAACTATATTCCTCTTTTCTACTGATTCAATTGAGATTTGTTTGTAATACAAAATTGATTTAGAATTGACATGTGACCCCCAATAATTCACAGCAGCAGATGGGCACTATGGATGAGCAAGTCAAAGATGGGCTCCACTGGCAGACAAATGCCAAAGCTGACGTGGGAAAATCTTGCCAGGAGCAGAAAAGGGCTGAACTTCAAAATGGTAGCCAAAATGGTCACCTGAAGTCACCAGGAACCGAATCTAGTAGCACGACAGGCCTCAGGTTGCAGACTGCATGATTCCACATGCAACAAAAATGGCCAAGACAAGGAAACTATGGAGGGAAAATCTGTCAAACTGTAAGGTCCCCAAAGTACAAATAATCGACACAAGAGAAGTATTTGAGAATGGCTAAGAGAAACAGCCGGGGCTTGAAGTATATGAAGAGTGACCCCAGACTAAGTGACCCCAGTGGTGGAAGGACAGAATGGCTCCTGCAGATGCAAGAAATAATGTGCAGGAGCTTCAGAAAAGATTTAAGGACTGCAAAGATACTGTGCAGAATCTGCTTTCTCAGACTTAACAGTCTGAACGTGGCTTGTCACGCCTGCTTCCTTCTCCTTTCTCTCAACCTTCCATTTGACGAAGCGGTCAAGTGTCAGCAGGTGAACTTCGAGAAGACAGTTTCTCAAGCCTTGACTATGACACTCGTTTTATAGCGATGCTAACTGGTCCATTTTTAGTGTTTGTTACTTTTTTCAACCCCCCAAAAGTGACAGGATGATGAAGGCTGAAATGATTTCACTACCTGGCTAAATTAATAAGGCATCAATAGAAAACAAGTCTAGCAGCCTGTCCACATGGGACATGCTTCAGTTGTGCTCATGTCTCTCACACACATCTAACACTGCTTAAACTCTAAACCAACACGATAATAAACACCTGCCACTGAACTGGCTGCATGGCAGATGCACTTCACGTACTTTCCAAGGATGCACTTGTGTGTTGTGAGTGTGTATTTGGCTGTTGCCATGTTGTGGCTGAGAAGAGTAAATGAGGCTCGAGAATACACTGATGTTTAATATCACATCGATCACAATGAAAGCTCATCTCTTCAGTCAGATTTCTTTTCTGTGACTTATCTGCTTAATTCTGTGTGCTTCGGTTTTCCTGGATAAACAAAAGCATCAGTGGAAAACTAAAAGCTCCTGTGGAGCTCTATGGAAGTTTGTGTATCCACGACCTTTTACTGAATAATTAAATGTGACATTATGAAAAGAGCCAGAATCCAACCCTGCATCGAAATTCAGGATGAAACGTGTCATTTGTAAAAGCAAATGTAGACAAATTCGTAAAACACAACCACAACAACATTGTGTATTGAATCTTAAGTTGTTGTTGTGGTTGTACGTGGTTCTTATAACTACAACACTTTTCTTTTTTTACTTTGTGTTGGTGTTGTGTTTGTTGCAGCACGGCCTTTGGATTCCATTAGGACGGGATGGGAGGTCCCTGAGGGGAGCTGCTGGACTGCAGAGGCTAACACAGAAATGCTAGACATGTTCCAATAATCTATCAATGGGCCATGTGAGCTGTAAGGGCATTTGTAGTGAAAACACTGTCTGGTCAAACAGACACACACACGCACACACTGTGGACACTGGTAATTTTCCATCATGCTTTGATGCTTTGAGACGAGGTGTCAGGCTTGGCTGGGGAGCCTGGTCCTGCCACTGTGAGTGATGCGCTCTTGTTTCTGTGTTTCTGTCCTCCACTCTCTCTCACACACACTCTCATTGAGTCATTCTTTTCTCTTCATACTCCCATGCTCTTCCTTCCTCTCTCGGGCTGGCAGTATACCCCAAACCAAATTCAATTTGGCAAATTTGCAAAGACGACTGAACTGCCTTCAAATACGCCACTGTGAGCAAAAGCCAGTATGCTCACGGCAGACTGGAGTCTGCTCACTTCATGATGTCCAAGTCAGATGAGCAGACTTTGGAGTTGTGCTGTGAAAAACCAAAATGGAAGTGAAAAATTTCAGAGCCCAAATGATGCATATGCATAAGTGCATCCCATCACATGACTTAGTCATCAAGTTGCGGGGAACAAGGGTGATAGTCAACAAAGCAGTGTTGTAGTCAAGACCACACTAACCGAGACCAAGACTGGACAGAATGTGCCGAGACCGAGACAAGACCAAGACCTTTAAAAAAACGTTTCCTCTGATTTCAAGGTGGTGATAGAAGTTCAATGTTTTCCCAGCCGTCTCGGACAGCACCGCGTTGCAGAAGCTGAACTCTGCCGAGTGTTTTCTCTTGTATAATCTTTTGCTCATGAATTCTCTGCGATTAAGGGAGCCAAACTTAGACACATCAAAAATCAAACTACAAATGACTTATTGGCCGCATTCGGAAAAAAAAAAAAAGACATCCAATCACAGTCGCTATGTTAGCAAATCAATCTGTTGCGGTCTTGACTGGTCTTGATTAAAAAGCCAGAGTCCACAATGTCCGAAACCGAGACAAGACAAGGTCAAAATGTGTTTGATTCTAAGACGAGGCTGAGACCTTCAAGAAGTGGTCTGGAGACCAAGACAGATCTTGAGCACTACAACACTACAACAAAGTGCCAAATACTGTGGCACTATGGAAAGGTAAGCATTCTGCATTTTGCTCACATGACAGCAGTCAGGATTATAAATCATCTGTTAAAGCTTGTGTTCATGATTTACTACACATATTGTGTTAAGGTTTGTCAATAAAGTTTGTTGCATACTGATATTTTGTGCAGTACATCTGTACTAAACTACTGCAGTCATCTACAGCTCTGCTACAACCACGTGGTACAAAAAAGATTAAACAATGACGACAAAGAACGGCTACGTACGGAAACCCAAAACGGTCGAGGTCGCTACTATCCCTTTTCATTCTGTTATCTCAAGATCATAAAATAACAGTCTCGTTATCTTGGGATAAAAGCTTTTTACCGAAAAGGGGAGAATGAATGCATTATCACGTGATAACGAGGCTCGTTTTCCTGTAATACTGAAAATGATTATTTTGTGATCTCGAGATGACAGGATGAAAAAGACAGCAGTGACACTGGCTGCCCTCTGCTTCCACAGCCAAGCCCTCGTGTCCAGAGTCTTTTTTTCAGTTCCTGATGAGGAGAGCGTATCTGCAGCAGCGACCATCTAAGGACAAAACTCTGCCCAAACTCCCTTTTTAGAGCAACTTTTTGTAAATCTAACTTGTCAGAAAGGCGCTGGTGTTACTGTGGCTCCTTTCAAAGCAAAAATCAAATATAAGACGGGTTGGGACTTATTATCCCTCATCCCAACAGCCAAGAAAATGGAGGAAAAGCCTGTTATGGCTATGTTTGTGTATTATGATCTTTATATGTCAGACAGAAATGAAGTAATTGCAGACACAGAAAAGCCTGTTTGCGAATCAAATCAGCCAGACACTGAATGTTGCTGAAGTGTTGTGAGCTTGGTGCTGCCGTATAGAGAGGCTGAGCCACGCCCGTTCCGGTGGACCCATGGGACCTTATTCCAGAAAAAATATAAACGGTAGTCGATGGAAACAGAAAAATTAGTTTGATCCTATTTAAACTGTACCGCCAATCTCAAATGTGAAGTTTGTCAATTTAAAAGATCATTTTTCAAGTCAAGAAAGTTTCAGTTTATCACAGAACTGCTGAATTATCAGACTTTGAAAACTACTGTCTACTGTGCAACATTTTTCCGAAATAACGTCCCATGTACCGGAGGTAGACAGGCGGGCACTCTGTAGTAAGCCCTCTGCTTCCTAATTAATGTTAATGAAACCCACGTGCAGAGTTTGTTATTCTCAGCACTGAAGCACTTTGCTAATGCTCTCTGCCAGAAAAAAAAAACAACGTATCCACAAGGGACATAAGACTCTAAGATTGAGTTTTCGTAACTTCTGCTTTCTCTCTCCGAGACAATCTGAATCCCAGGAGGTAGCGTTGTTGGATCTCTACTATCATCACCAAAGAAATGATTCATCTGATGACACTGAGAGCTCGACTGGCATCATAACCAGCACACAGATGTGATCATAGTGAAATGTGGCACTCATTCCTCATTAACATGTCGTTTAGTATGTAATAAACACTACAAATTGGATTTACTTGGAGTACACTGCCAGCTCTCCTCTTTGTCTTGCCACACTTCCAAACAAAGAGGGTGTGGCAGCACATACTGAACAGAACAGGTATGTTGAGCACCTGAATAATACAAAACCAAAGAAACACACCATGTCTTCAGTAGATTATCCTGTTGGTCAAGTGATGCGAACATGGACACCAAAATCATTCAAGTCTCCTCGGTAGATCCTTGGCTCCAGTGCTTCATACCAGTAGGCTCCATGCTGACGCAAACACATAAGCTTAGCACTCTGTTGCACGATAGCAGGATCCATGTCATTTTTCCCACGCAGACCCGCCTATACATGAAACAAACCATTGACACACAGGCACCAGAAAATTATTAGTTGGTAAATCTGTCAATCATCACTCTATGCTTGTTGCCATCAAAATAAGACAAGTGTGTGATACTTCGACATTGTAACCTACACTGGGTCCTTCTGTGTAGGACTTTCATACTTTACTAAAATGCATATGAACAGAACTGCAGCAATCCTTTTTATGCAGTGTAACCCAAAATTCAAGTGATATTCTGCAGTGACTAGAAGTAGGCTTTTAACTGTTGGACTTTTAACTTTGTATTGTCCTTAGTCGTAGGAATCACAACTGAGATGACTTGACATTTAATCTTTTTGTTTTTGCACTAATTTCTTCTCTGAGGTTTTTGGCTTGGTACTACAAACGGTTGCCATGTCATTGTTCTGACACCTCATTATTCCGACCACTCAGTCGTCCAACAAATGCACCGTTAGTCCAACATCTAACAATACACCAACCAGTCTTAAGGTGTGTTCAGACCAAAAGCGATGAACGTGATGTAATTGCAAGAAACGCCAGTATCGCGTCGTTTAATCATAACTGGATAATATTTTGGATCATCACTTAAATCGCATCATTTGCATGATATAACAGCTGATTTAATCATCATTTCTACACTACATCAGTTATGAAGGTCCTAGACAGGTTGAAAAACTTAACGTCGTGTCTGGATAATAAAATCGTCAGGAGCCTGTTAAATTGTGTCGCACAGCTTCGTGTCAGCAACGGTTAACGTTAGCTAGTAGCGTCAGGAGGAAGGGGGGCTTGCCATTTTCTGTCATTAATCATGGTCAATTAAATCATCCTTGTTGCACAGCATCAGTTGTGGAAGTCCCAGAAATGTTGGAAAACTTAACAACGGTGTGTCTGTGTTCATAACAAAACCCTGTGGTGTGTAAAGTCGTGTTGTAGGAGCTCCATTACATTCCCACACAGCAACAGTTTTTTTTTCAACCATTATGTCTGATTTAATGTCCGTTTGGCAAATTCTGGCACCATTCATGCCGTCGGGATGTCTTTGACGTTGGAAGAATCTCAACATTGATTGGCGTTTGCAGCACAGCGTCAATGTTAAATTCAATATTCTCAACGTTGAGGAATGAGGCGGCGAAGGCCATAGACACCCCATTGCCTGGTTAGCATCGTGTGTATCACGAGATTCGCATTGCCTGAAGTGACTTCACGTGTAATCGCGTCTTCACATTGACTTTGTATGTAATCTTGTGTCGTTCATCGCTTTCAATCTGTACGCACCTTTAGCCTTATTCTGGATCTAGATTATGCTTGGTGACTGTTGTTTGAACGGCCTATGCCTTGTGCGTACTCGCCACGTGAAAATGTACCAAGTGTTACATCCTATCCCCTTATTGTTTTTCCTAACCTTAACCATGGGGAAAAAGGAAAAACACAAAATTATAGACTAATGGTATAAAATAAATTAAGCAAAAGGAATGACAACATAAAATACAACAGCCTACAGAGAACCAAATCATAGGCTGTAGCCTAAAGAGAAGTGAAAAAGACTGATGAATGTACCGTCGGACCAACGGGACATCGGAGCAGGGGCACTCGTCTGACCACTGAGTGGTTGCAACAACGGGTTGTCGGAAAAATGGGCAGTCCCCTAAAAGAGAGCACTGAGCTTGCCTATAGTACATATTTTCCCCCTACAGCTAATTATTACAAAAGCAGAAATTATTGTTAGAGCAGAGGTATACTGGAGGGGAGACAAAACTCCTTGAACAGACCCTATTGCAAACATTTCAAACATGACATTTGGTGTTTTTGGATTTTGTTTTTATGTATATTTCCCACACAAAATAATCTGCATGATTCTGATACAGTAGCTATGTTTACATGTGCAAAATTTCTTCAAACAAATTAAAATCAATTAGAGATCTCTACTTCACTGTTTACATGGACGCTAAATAAAGTG
>JAQLOL010000016.1:261874-273015 GCA_029783665.1 Naso thynnoides | reverse complement strand
CGGAAGTCAGGAACTTTTTCGGCGTATGCGCCAGGCGAGCAACTTTCATTGAAATGAACGGCGGCCATTTTCTGGTCTGGTATCCAGTTCTTATAATACATCCATGGTCTGCAGACACTTCTCATCCTCACTCACCTGACTGTACACGTCAATCAAACTTTGACCAGGTCACCTGGGTCTACCCTGGTATTTCAAAATAAAAGCCCCAAACTCCTTCAAAATAAAAGTCCTTATTTTTTAAAAAATGACCCTCAAAACCTTTCAAATGAATATTTTATTAACATTTAATGGACTGAAGGTCATGACTGATCCTACCCAACGGGCCAGCATGCGAGGACCCAACCAGTGCTGCTTGCAGCTTTGATTTTATTTGTTTTTTTGCAATATAAAACTCTGAAGTCCTCGATGCAACACAGAAAATATATACAGGACAGAACAGGGAAAAAAAGCATCTTATACAGTTATTTATATACATATTAACATATTTACACCCAGGAAATAATTTTGTGCCTTAGAAATAATGATTTAAATTAGAATGATCGACGAGAGGAACAGAGAAATGCTTCTTTGGTTTCCGTGTCTGTGTGTGTGTTGATTGTAGACTTTATGGCCCGACACATCTGATACGATCCGCCTATCGCAGCTCTATTGGTATCGATGTTTATGTTCTCTGTTATTCGCTGATATTAAAACCGTTAATAGGTGTAATGACGTGGTTTGGCCAATAGAGGGCAGTCCTTTATTTAATGATTAATAAGTGTTTACCCCTCAGTGCTCTGATGTTTAGAATCAAGTTTCTCTGTCTGTAAGATCTTCTGCCTCCATTACACATCTTTGTCACAAGTATTTGATAACATTTAGCCCGACACATCTGATATCGGAATTTTCCCACATCCTGAAAAATCCCATATCAGTCGGGCCCACTTGCAGGGTTTTCCTACTTTGACATTATCCAGGTATTACAGTACTCTGAAGTAATTAGAAATTCCTAAGAGGTGATTTTCAATACTGTCAATGATATATATACATTAAATATGTAAATATTTATGCTCCCCACTGTCAGTATTGGCATCAGCACCAAAACTTCCATATTGGTGGGGCCCTGAAACAGATGCTTTTTTTCTGTTAGAACTACTGCAGAGATATTGTGCTGAGGTAATGTGCTGTGGTACGCAGAACACGCTACAAGAGGTCAGTTTCTACTGACAGAACAGGAAGTTGAACTGAAAAGATGGTGAGTGCAAATAAGTAGTAATGACCTTACAAACACAGGAAAAACAATCTGCATCAAATGTGGTGACAGGTTATCAAATCTGACTTGCACTGCGACAACGAGAGTCATCTGCTCCTCCAGCAACAATCAGTGGAGGAAGATTATCACTGTGATGGCCACAAGTGTTTGAACTCAGCGAGGCCAAATGCTCAGTGGGCAAACAGCTCATAATTAGATGTTTTCATACATGCACAATGACTTCTGTCATTGAAGCTGTGCTGCAACTTTCTTTGCACATATGTTGTGTGCCATATTGAAATGTAAGGGTGCTACATAAAAAGACCCCAGCCAAGCCCAGTTTAAGTGTTTGTCTTCATCCCCTTCAGGATATGAGGAACTTGAGGTTTGCCTTGAAGCAGGAGGGTCACAGCAGGAGAGATATCTTTGAGCTGCTCTTCAGACATGCCTTCCCCCTCTCACATGGTCTGGTAAGAACTTTCTCTGAATGTTACTGCCATCTACTGATTTACTGATGAACTTTCTGAAGACACTGAAGCCCCGACAGGTGTTTTGCCAGCAAGGGAATTCATTTCAAGATTTGACTTAAAGGTATGATGCACATTGTTGGGATAAACTAAATGAAACATGTTTGCCATCCTCCATTTGTTTCAGTTCCCTGTATTCATGCAAATGCTGAAAAGCAGAGATGCAGCCCCCTCATATGCTATGACACACTGCTGCCCACCCACACCAAAGCTACAGCTGCTTGGCTAATACTTGTGCATGCTAAAATTTGTGGCACAGCGAGCCTCAGCAGGGCTGCAAAGACCAGTGGAGCCAATCAGATTCCTTACATTCATTTTTTTAAGACCTCCAGGACATATTTCAACACAACATGATATTTCCAGCACGGGTTCATCTTTTAAAGGTAGTTCTCTCATGTGCTGCATATGGACGTTCAAAGTGGAAGAGTTTTTTCAGGATTTCTGCTCTACAAGGACACTGGTTAAATAATGTGAATAAAAGATGAAAATATCAGGTTCTTTGATCAAAAAGGAAAATCTTGATGACATGACAACAGGGGGAGAAACTAACCTCGACTTCAGAGGAGCATTTCTGTCTGTAAAATATCCTTTGCCTTCAAAGTGCCTGGATACTAAATATTTTGATGTGTAAAACAATCTGATGAAACAATTTGCAGATTCAGGCTCTGGGCCTGATTGTGACAATAAAGCATTTTTGTAGTATTTATTTGAAAGTCTTTATTTACTCAACCTAGAGATGTTCTGATACCATTTTTTCCTTCACAGTTCTGATATCGATACCCAAACTTGTGTAGTGGCCGATACCAGCACATAAAAATAACAATTCCTTTAAAACGTAAGGTGCAATCATAATGTAGTAAAATGAAAAGATTTAACTAGAACATTATAAAAGAGTTGTGCAACAGCAGCTTAAAAACTAAAATTTAGAAAACAATCAAACTCTTTACACGTGTATACTTGTAGGCGGAGCTTTCTGGTGTAAAATATTGTCAAATGTCGACATTTTGCTACTTCTGTCAGCTTCCTGTGTGCTGTTTTAGAAGCAAAGAAGAAGTGATTTCTTGTCTGTAACATCATTCAGACTTTACTGAGCTAATTGGGAATTAGCTGGTACCAGTTAGCGGCTAAAAAATCATAAGCATCGGATCGATGCACATTCTTGTCAATACCGATACCAGCATTTTCAGCGGTGTCAGAACCACTTTCAGATGCTTGTATCGGAACAACTCTTAAATCAGTTAGGTATTCATTCTGGTGTGCAGTCAACTGGAAGCTAATCAACAGTAATGTTGCTAATAATTCTAATACAATAATAATTAATCGTTAGCTCTTCCACAAGCTTCTGTTTCTGTGATGTAAGGACTTGCTACCTCGCTGTTTAATCTCACTGTGAACACAATATTTTAAGGGTGTTTGTCTTTTTTCCATTTGTCGTACTTCTTTGTCAGAAGCTGCGTCACCAGTGTGTACACTGATGTCTATGTTGTTACCATGGTAACTAGGGCTGGCCTGGAAGCCATTCATTAAGCTCTGGATATTCGGTGGTGCTTCCGAAAAAACCTCCAAACGTTTGTTCTCACAAAAACACGTTTCAAAGTTAGGAATTCTTTCCATTTTCTGTCGTTAATTACGGCTGATATAACTGTTATTGCTGCACTCCCAGACACGTTGAAAAACGTAACAACATTGTGTCTGTGATCATAACATCATGTGGAGGTGCATAAAGTCGTTCTGTGCAGCTCTGACAGGAACATGTTGCATTTGCTGCCTTTATTCCAAAGGAACCAACATATAGACTGATGGTAATATTAAAAACAAAAAAAGAAGAAGCAAACCCTCCGAACCCTGAATTTAAATTCGAATGCCATGTCCTCAAGAATTCCAAACATCTGAAAGTTTGAGGCCAGCCCTAACAGAAACCCGTACGGAGTGACAGATCCAGAGCGGTGATGTGTGGACGCAACAACTCTGACTTAATCACTGGAAATGACAGCACAGATGCTCCTAAAAATACGGTTTGAGAAACAAATGGCTTTTGTCTGCAGTCTGAAATTGACTGCCACCAGTCAGTCCAGCTGCCCTCGTTACGTTTCCTGGTTTCCCCTAAAAAAGTTGTTCGGCACAGTGGCAAGCCCAGAATCTGGACCGAGGGCGCACGCTTTTCACGAGCCGCCACATTTTCCCCAAACCATCCTTAAATGAGCGTGGACTGTCCCGAATTCACAATCTTTTTTTCATTATCATTAGTTAAAATTATTCAAAGTGACGCTCACAGTGACGTAAATTTAAGAGTGTTGTGCTGATAATACCTCTATGTAACTTCTAACCAAAAAAATAAAAAAAATTGAAGACTTTTACAGTATTGCCACTGTTAGATTTCCTTCACAGCTGAAGACTTTTCTGTTTGCCACTTCCCTTTATCAAATCAGATTTGAGGGTTGAAATCTTGGAATGCACCGCAGCTTTTATTCTCCTGTATAATCCGTCTTCTTCTCTTTTGGAGTCTTTGAAGTTCTTGTGTTGCTTTGATGTTGTGTTTTAATGCCTTTTTTTGCTCAGTGTTGAAATGTGCTGTCGGCTACGAATGAACATGCCTCTCCTAAAGAAAAAGTTTTGAGACATTCCACGATAGAGAAAGTGTGAAAGTAAGACAGAGTTTGTTTTGGGTCCCCAAATCACTCAATCCTGCCCTGTCCTGCACACAGCTAGAAACTGCACGCACACTGATATCTGATCACTGTGGTGGGCGGAGAAATAAACTTAAATGAATCAATAAATAGCCTACAAGCACTGTTGATTTCTTCACATGTAACATTTGCGGCAAATGTAACGTATATGCAAATGAGCCGTGTGTTTTATTCAAAGCAGCCGTACTGCTGTCACGTCGGGAGAATCATCGTCATCTGTAGGCAAAGAGGAAGAAAAGAGCCCATTAAATAACTGAGCTTGCTAACTGGTGTGTCTGAATTGGGGGAGCTATCAAGAACCTGTTGGGGAGAGGTGACATGATTGGATGAGGTGTTCGGCTGTGGCGTTATGTCACCGCTGTCGTCTCAGTGGAGCTGCGTCGCGTTGCGGCCTCTTCCTCGTCACCGCTCCAGTGTTAGACCGTCTAAAAGAACTGTGGATGTTTTGTGGCTTTTATCGTTCCTCTTTGAACTGGCTCTATGTAGCCCGGCTGTTTGGAGCCTGTGAACACACCTTGTGTTTGAACACCTTCGTCTTCTTTTTATTGGCGAATTGTAGCCAGAGACGGAGCGTTGAATGTCTGGCGTAACTACGCACACTGATGTCAGACCTGCTGTTTGAATGCCGTCATGTTATGTTGTTTAAACAGGCAGCAGGTTACCGAGAGCTTTCCACTCGAGCTGCCCGCTCTAACTGTGAAGTTAGTTTAAAAAAAAGAAGAAAGAAACCTGCGATGCTAGGCCCAGCGGGTGGTCGGTTTAGGCAGGACAGGCTGCCGTGCCGTGGATACATGGGGGGGAAACCCTGCAGCCGGATTCAGCTGAAGAGTCTTTCACTTGTTTGCTACATAATCTGCTCTGAATACAAAGCAGAGACACCAGGAGGGAAGCTGCCACAGTGGAACAGTGTCGCTAAATCTGGACCAGTAAACCCATTCAAAGCAAAAACCTCTTTCTTCTAACCAGCTGGGGAGTTGACCACCATGTGCCACTGGTCTGACAGGTGTGTGTGTTTGATCGCTGTGCTGCTGTAATGAGTCTGTACACTGAATACTTTTCTTCTGCTCTTCATCCAGCCACTGTTTGCATTCGTGACTCAGGAGAAGTACGAGGAGAGCGGCTGGAACATCTATAAACCCATGGAGGAGTTCAGACGGCAGGTGAATGAAACCATGAGGTGCTTTAGAGCAGGAGCAGGTACATCTGGACATCAGGCTAGCTGTAGCATGAAGGCTAAAACACACCAGCGCTGCAGCAAGACGGCCAGCCTGTTCTTTTCTATGATTAACCCCACACTGGCAGCGGATAGATGTGTGGCACTGCGCCTTTCTGCGCCATCCTGCAACACTTCACTGTCCTTTTAACAGCCGCAGCCACAGCCGAAAAAGTGCCTGTAGACATAAACCCAGGGCCCTGGGATTTCTGCAATCGTGGAATTGGCCAAAAAAACCCCAGAATGTATCGTTAAACACAGAAAATCACAGAAATGACCATAATTTGACTGATGCATGAGACTACCTGCACACCTGCTCAAAACACCCCCCCCCCAAATATAATGCAAGCGTGTTGAAGCAGCCGCCCAACACACCAGCAAAGACAGAAGAAAAAAAACCTACAGAACTTGTTACTTATAATACAGAGCCAAGTAGTTTCTGAAAGACGTCTACGCGTCGGGTGATGTGCTGCTAGCAAATTCTAAAAAAACGAGTTTGATTGGAAATGTGTAGATTCATGTGAGGACGACTAGCTGTCTAAAGCCCATGTGAAAAACAAGGAAAACAGCATGCTTTGGAATTCCAGTGAATAAAAATGGAAAAACCACAATTTGGGACAAAATAAAATGGAATTTGTGAAAAGAGAAATAGATTTCATAGCCTGAATACCTCTCCCGGGTCTGCCTCTGCAGATTGTCTTGCTTTAATGTTACTCACCTTCTGCCGTGGCCGGTTGTTGTTTAAAAACAGAATATTATTGTGATTTGATATTATTATTCAGAGCCTATTATTGATGATACCATTGATAACCGCGGTCACAGCATCAATGGATTAGGAAAGATTTTATTAAGCCTACCAGGACAACAGCCTAGTGGTTCGAGAAACTCGCTGCAGCACGATGCTTCCTCTTTGTGCTAGGAGCGGGAAGTGACTGATGTGTTATCGTCTCACACACACACACACACACACACACACACACCCACACACACACACACGCCGTTTTTGATCCAGCTCGTGTTTTATTTTGTTTGTTGGCCACAAATACCTCATCAGGGTCTGAATCCAGGGCCGAGGAGAGGACAGAAGTTTGGAGTTCTATCAGACCTGAATTACAAAATGCTGAAAGGTTATTATGGGATGTTAGCGTGATGAGACCACTGCCAACGCCAGCTTTAAAGCATTTAGAAGAACAAAATATGAGTGTAAAATTGAATTGGAATCAAAAAGAGGACTGCAGTGTTACAGTAGTAACATACGATGATCATTGTCTCCTGCAGGGTTTACCGAATCAGAAGTGGCGCATTGCTTTCATCAATAAGAATTATGAGCTTTGTGACACGTACCCCACTGTGCTGGCTGTACCCTATAAAAGTAAAGAGGAGGACCTCAGAAGAGTGGCTGCCTTCAGGTCAAGAGGACGCATCCCGGTGAGTGCACGTCAACAAATGGTGAATGGATGCTTTTCTAGTCTTTGAACCACTTAAAAGGCTTTTACAGCACAAGTCGTCAGGGCAGGTGACTTCTCTCCAAAGAGCCAACCAGCACATCAGAACTCAAACACACACATTCACACTCCAGTGGTTCAGCCATTTGGAGCAATGTGGGGTCCAGTATCTTTCCCAAGGACACCTCAACGTGTAGACTGGAGGAGCCGGGAACTGAACCACTGACCTTCTGATAGTTAGACGACCCGCTCTACCTACTTAGCCACAGCAGCTTTGTTAAGAACTGAACCATACACGGAAAATGATCATTTCTACACCCTCCTGTTCTCCTTCATCCAGGAATGAACGGCTTCTTGGCTTTCAGTCAGAGGTCCCAAACAGGTGGAATTGCTTTGGGTCAAGTTCATAGTAATGCTTGAAGGTCGTTTATGGAGGAGAGGGTACTGGTGGCTACTCTGGATGTCTTCAAAAGAATGAAACATCTGGGCTTTTCGTTCCTCTTAACTCGAGTCGTTACCTAATGCCTTTCCTTATTAACAGCACTTCTTCACTTCTCTCGGATTGTCTCTTTAAACAAAATTGTGTGCTGTAAACTCTGCAGGGTAAGATGTCACCTATGGAGCAGTAGCTCAGTGTGTGAGATGAGACGTATTTAAGACTCCAGGTTTTATTACCAGGAAAGGAACTGCAGTTAATAATCTGTGCAAACTGGTGTTTTTAGTTACGAAACATTCAGTCTCCTCATGCTGGTTCTTGTGTTACTTGTGTTTCTGCTCTCTAATGATGATTCATGTAATTACTTGGAGAAAATGATTCAGGTTAGAAATGAATATTAATGATTATTAAACTTTGAACTGTGAAGCACTTCACAAGCATAGCGCACAAAGGGCTTTCCTTAAAGCATGTGACGCTGTTCTAAGCTCCCTGACGGGAATCAGATATTTTAGAAGACTGACTGTTGTCTGTAACAGTTTCATCTCTTTTTGTACCTTTAGGTTCTGTCGTGGATCCACAGGGAGAACCAGGCGGTGATTGTTCGCTGCAGCCAGCCACTGGTCGGTATGTCTGGAAAAAGAAACAAAGACGACGAGCGCTACCTGGACCTGATCAGGGAGGCAAACGACACCACCAAGCTCACCATCTTCGACGCTCGACCCAACGTCAACGCTGTGGCCAACAAGGTCAGAAGGGAATCAAGTCTCTTACCCAGTTTCTCTCCTGTTTCTGACTCTGAATCTGAGGTTCCTTCAGAGCTCACAGGCTTTGTTTGACAGACACGGACACAGGTTACCGGTGCATCTACAGCACTTTGTAACATCTCAGTGTTGCCTTAAGCATCAACAGAGTAAGTCAAGGTGACTAAAGTTGTTGACAGAGGTGTAAATCTGAGTGTTGTCTCTGTTGTTGTCATGTACAGTGTGTCTGATATTTTCATTTTGCAGTGTGAGCCCTCGCTGTTGCATTTTGACCACCACCGTTACAGTGATTCATTTTTAGGGGAGGAGAGAGCAGAGAGAGCGCCATCTTATCTCTGCAGCGCGCTATGGATGTCTCTTCATATTCCTCTGAATTTTCACACACAGGGAGATGAGAGGGTCAGTGAAGCATCTAAACCGAGAGACTACTGACGTTTCACATGCACATCGACTCGCACGAAGCAGCACAACGTCACACCGAGCGCAACCGTCATGTAGGAGGAAAACATGCGTGATATGAGCTGCTTTTATTCCACACGCACCAAAAGTCTCATTTTCTCGAGGAGGGAGGCCAGACTGTTCAAGAGGGGCGGGGCAAGACGCGCTGACAGCTGTCACAGTCAGTTACCAGATTCCCTCCAATGTATTAACAGCTCCTAAATGTTAGTTATTCTACCTCTGAACATAATGTTTAATTGAAAGTAATGTGACAGCACGTGACTTTGAAACACTGGCTCACCTGGCGGTCCGTTATTTCATTGGTAATAAGTGAAATGTTTACTGGTCAGCACGCTGATGTTTGGAATAACGCTCCTTGGATTTCCTGCCTCCATAACATATCTTTGTAAAGCGTGTTTGATAACCACATTCAAAATAGTAGTTATAGAATATTGTCCGATATATCAGTTATGGGAATTTTCTTACTTCCTAATATCGGCATCGGCCCCAGAAATCCCACATGTCCTGACTGGGAGAGTTCATGCAGTGCTCACAGTCTGACAGATCCCTCAAGTCTTCTTTGGACCAGTGAAAGGAATCAGTTTAAACATCGACAGTTATGGAAATCCTTGGTGATTACTTTCCATCAGAGTAATTAATTTTTTCAGTATTTACTGTAAAATTGGACGATGTGATGCACGACATCCACACGTTTGTCTGTCCGTCTGATTACGCGTGTGCTCGTCTATACTACTCCTGTCTACGTAACCTTGTCAGGTATTGGCCTAACTGCAGGGAGAGTTTGTCCATAGAAAACAAACCGTTTACGAGGAGGACGGTGACTAATGTTTCAGTTTGGATTTGTCTTATTTCTGTTGTGCCGTCCTGCCGTCCTCAGGCCACCGGAGGGGGCTACGAGGGTGATGAGTACCAAAATGCAGAGCTGGTTTTCCTGGACATCCAGAACATCCACGTCATGAGGGAGTCCCTAAAGAAACTTAAAGACATCGTTTACCCCAACGTGGAGGAATCTCACTGGCTGTCCAGTCTAGAGTCCACTCACTGGCTCGAACATGTTAAGGTAAAGAAAGAAACGGAGCTCTCCGGTCTATGAATTATTGTTACATGTAGATGTAGCTTCTCTTTGGTTAGACGTAAGGCCCTGTGGTCTAAGAGCCCGTGGCTGAATGGTTCTGTGTGTGTGTAGCTGGTGTTGTCAGGAGCCATCCAAGTGGCGGACAAGGTTTCCAGTGGAAACTCGGTGGTGGTTCACTGCAGCGACGGCTGGGATCGAACCGCTCAGCTCACGTCTCTGGCCATGCTGATGCTGGACAGTCACTACCGCACGCTCAGAGGGTTCGAGGTGAGGAACTGCAAAAACAGCGTTATGGAAGGAAAAGCAGCATCCTGAGCTTTAACCGCATCTGTGCAGTTTTTTCCATCAATCTGGCTTTTGGGACGAAGCTCTGGTGGCTGAAATCGACAGAAACTTCAGACTGATGAAATGACCCTTTCTTTCTGTCGTTTAAGGTGCTGATTGAGAAGGAATGGATCAGCTTCGGACACAAGTTTGCCTCAGTAAGGATTTTCTCTGCAGTCGTGTCTGCATGCGTGAATTTACTTTAAAGTACTTTGAGATATTTTTACAGAAGCAGAAGTTTATATTAGAAATGGATCAATTGACTGATAAAAGAATTGTTTACCTTCTGTTAATTGTGTGTGTGTGTGTGTGTGTGTGTGTGTGTGTGTGTAGAGGATAGGTCATGGTGACAAGAACCATGCCGATCAGGACAGATCGCCCATCTTTGTTCAGTTTATCGACTGTGTGTGGCAGATGACTAAACAGGTACGTTGGAAGCGTCTGAATCATGAAAACTTAAGAAGTTGAATTTGATTGAATCCCGCTCGTCCTAAACGACTCGGTGACTTGATTTGAACGGGGTGGGCGGCCGTGGTTCTTGTTCTCTCCGTCTGCTGTTTGTGGTTCATTCCAGCACAGACGGCTGTGTGAAGGGGAAGATAGATCAGAGGGTTTGGGGATGAATCAATTCACTCTGACACAGTTACTCTGGAAACTTGGAGCCAATGAAAACACAGCATGACGTCGCTGAAAACTGTAACTGATAACACACAAAGAGTTAAAAGAAATTAGAAAATTACAGAAAGTGATTGTTGAAGCTGTTTCATGTTGGAAAGAGTAACATCATCATAACTGATGTGACATGAGCACAGCTGCTCAAATAAATCATGAAATCCCACTTTTGTTAAAAACAACACCAAGAACAGACGTGTAGCAGGTGGAGACGCCAAGGATCAGTACATCTCTGTAGTTCAGTGTCCTCCACATAAACAACTGAAGGAGTTACGGCTCGAACACACATCTGGTATCTTCGTCTCACTCGC
>JAQLOL010000016.1:237111-247367 GCA_029783665.1 Naso thynnoides | reverse complement strand
TGTCCGGCTGTTTTTGGGCAGAGTAGCAGTTGAGTCAAACGCTTCATTGTTTGTCGCCTCTTCAGAGGTCATTCTGCCCCAATGTGAGCCTTCCTCGTTGTCTCCATGTAACAGCACAAGACCGATTATGAGTTTTGAATAATGGAATCATGTTTCATCTTGTGTTCAACTCCATGTGTGTGATTCCAGCTCAAGCCGGGCATACACTGTACAATTTAAGTCCATTTTTGACCTGATTTTTGAGCCACACGACTCATTTTACATTCTGGCCGAATTTTAGCTTCAGTGGCTTTTTTCCTCAGTACGCCTGCATGAGGTGGCAAACAGAGCGTCACAACTGCACAAGGGAGAATTAACAGAGCTGTACAGTAATCAGGACGTTAGTAACGTTAGCTATCAAGTTAGCGATTTAAGTAACGTGAGCTAGCTTACCTCCAGTGCTCTCTGCAGAATGGACGAGTCATAATGTTACTGTCCATGTCATCCAAACCGTCTGTGGGTCCATATGCACCAGCACAACTTTTGTAGAGGTTTCATTCAAATGGAGTCATATTTACTGTGTTCATGAAAAGGGACCATGTGAACGCCCCCTCTGATCGTGTTCACAGCGTCGTAAGTCGAATTTAGCAGAAAACTCAAAGTTCATGAGTTGTGACGTGTTTGCTGACATTTTCAGAAATATGGCTGCACGATATCGGGAAAACTTACGATACGTGACTATGTTGTTGAAAATTGCAATGATATGATTTGCAAAAAGTAAACAAACATTTAAGTTTACAGTTTTTTATCATATAAGTTTTTACTTGTTTACATATAAACATTAAACTTTATAACACAATTATAGAACTAGTTTGCTGCTTTGTCTTTCTGCATTAAGTTTGTGCTGACAGTGTGTGTGTGTGTGTGTGTGTGTGTGTGTGTGTGTGTGTGTGTGATAGATACACACTGAGCAGCAGCTCAAATACACGTCAGTGTAACGTGTCTGAAGGTTTGCCACAGTAACTGTTGCCGGTTTGACACTCTGACGTGGTAACACTGATTACATTAACTTACCTGTCAGTGCCACACTGTCATTTTGTCTTTTTTAAAAATCAATGAGGTTGCTGTCGGACGGACTGACGCTCTCACATCTGTGCAGCAGCAGCCGTGAGACCAGCAGCTGAAGCTGCACAGATCTGCTGCAGACACACGCGGTGACATTTCACTGATAACATGACGAGAGTGAGGAGAGGTGACCGCCGGGCTGGACGATGGCGGATGTTTAATGTTAGCTGTCAAAGCGAAATGCAAAAGCACCTCCTTCATCATGTTTTGGATGCAAATAGAGAAGCTGAAAACTCGACTGACAGAGAAATAATTTTACGTTAGTTTACCTGCCACTTGCAGCGATTCAGCCAACAGGTCTGTTCTCGTTCCATTCCTTTCACAGAAGGTATAAAACTACTCCCACACATATTTAAAATTGGTCTGGTGTCAAAAAATGCTGGCGATTAGTTAGCCAAGTCAACTGAACATGTTGTATTTCCTGTAACTAGCCTAACAATCACTTCAAAATAAAAGTTAACTCGTGTTTTGCCAGTTAAATGCTTTTACTGTGAAGCTGCAGCTGTAGGAAATGATCTGTTTGCATTATGCATAATTATTATATATTGACATACAGCGTCTGAATACATGTGAAATTATATTATTTATCGCAGTATAAGCAGTCTTTTGCAATATGTCTATCACGTTTATATCGCGACGGTGATAAATTTCGATATATATCGTGCAGCCCTAAACTGTACAGGACCAAAAGTTACTGTAGACAAGTTGTTAATCTAGATTTATTCTGTCACCTTCGTCGTCTCGTCTCTTGTTCCTCTGCATGGCGTTAAATCACAGAGGAATAATGTGGAGAACAAGTGATCTTTTAGCATCCATGTTGACGCGTCCTTGCAGCTTTTCCTGTACACGACTTCCCGACACGACTTGATGAGTTCCATTCGAAGGAAGCATCAGCACACAGGACAGCACCAATCATAAAGGCAGCATGCCGACGCCTTGTTAGCATTGTTGCTAGCAAATGCTAAGCAAAGCTTTCAAATGAATCTTTATTGATCATTGTCATTAGCGGGGACGGTCCGCGGGGGCCAACAGGCTGTTTTTACCTGTACGGTGTGGAGCTGGAATCGAACAGTAACATTTGTAGAACAGTGCAGTGTTTGCCCAGCTTCATCCTGTCATCACAGCAGATGTGGTACAGTTAACTCTGTGTCCTCGACTGGCGCATGCTCCTGTCTTGCATTACCATCGCTTGTCCAGTTGGTCCACAGCAGGTGTCGCGTCCACACACGTCCAAGACAGAAACCGGACACATGAGGAAAAACACTTTTCAGCTTAAACCTCGTCAGCAGCATTTTCAGTCATCGTCAGCTGGACACTGACTGCTCTTTGTTCTGTTTAGAACCTTCCAGCCCTGAGATACGGAGCGCAGGTCAGAATGTGTCAGAACCAGGTTCCTCTGCTACCAGGAGAGAGCATCCAGACGACAGGTAAACTCACCTGATGTGTCAGTCAGCCTGGTGTCATCAGATTGTGTCCTTGACAAAATCTGTCATTTTAATACTCAGTATTTTATTTAAAACCCAGGAAATGTTCATGTATCTGTTTGCTACTTAATCCTGTGTGTGTGTGTGTGTGTGTGTGTGTGTGTGTGTGTGTGTGTGTGTGTGTGCGTGTGCGTGCGCGTGCAGTGAAGGATGTGATGTATATCTGTCCGTTCAGTGGTCTGGTTAATGGAACTCTGACCATCACAGACTTCAAGTTGTACTTCTCCGGCGTGGAAAGGGTAAGCACTATCAATACTTTGTGTGTGAGTGTGTGTGTGTGTGTGTGTGTGAGTGTGTGTGTGTCTGTCCGTGTGTGTGGTTGTGATTTCCTGTTTTTCTGTGTTCATCCAGGAGTCTCCCTTCATTCTCGATGTGAACCTGGGAGTCATCAGCAGACTAGAGACCTTTGGGGTTCCCAACCAGGGAGAGAACACCGAAGGACTGGAGCTGGTCTGCAAGGTACCACACACACACACACACACACACACACACACACAGAAAATGGAACGAGAGAATGAACTAACGTTTTCCTCTTCTGTGGTATCTGTATCAGGATCTGAGGAGTCCCCGGTTTGCTTATAAGCCTGCAGAGAGCCATCCAGACGTGGTGGAGGTGCTGACCAAACATGGCTTCCCGCTGTCACACAACCTGGTCAGTTTTATTCAAATGTGTTCCTAAAAGACGTGTGTGTGTACTTCAAGTTGTGCCGTGAGGTCTCCATACATTAGTGTGAGTCTGAGAGAATGAACTCTATTCAATGTGTTAAAATGAAAACTTACTCGTGTCGCTTAGAGAGTCATTTTTTTCACACTGTACACACACACACACACACACACACACACAGTGGACTCTGCAGAAAGATCCTGTCGCTCACTGTTTTGTCGGGCTGGGTAAAAAGGCAGTTAATTCATCAATGCACTGCACATGATTTTTCCCCCGTTGAATGTCTGCTCAGAAAACCCTTGAGTAGATTCCCAAAGGACCGGCTGTGATCGGGGCTCCTTGTTGTCACTGGGTCTATAGAAATATGATTAGGGAGGATGTAAATTAATTTTTGGGACGACACATATAAACACGTTAGCATGCATGGAAATGAAAATGGAACTGACGTCATGTACAGACTGATGTTAGCGTACTGTTGTTTGCCTGCTAGCTAACGAGTAAGCAGCCGACTTTTGCGATTACGCTCCAGTGAACTAAAACTGGTCAACAGCTTTCATGTTCTCTGTGGACCCCAGTAGCTGATGTGGATCCCAACAAAATCCTAAATCCTAAAATCCTGTTACGAACATAAGCCCCACCACTTAAACACTTCAGTCCTATTCAACGTTACTCCTCGTCATCGCTCAACCATCTCGTAACGAGCTAGCGGAAATATTCCCTCTCGTTTTGCAGCATTAGTCATTTCATTGTTCATTGGAAGAACGAAATATTTTTGATTTTTGGTTGGGCTGATTTTACTTGAGGACAATTTTTTCTTTTGGGCTTGTGACTGGCATAAATGAACTGGATGAAAAAATGGACATTGTTGGAAGATTGTTTGAGTTTTGTGTGTAAATACATTTTGAAAAAAAACAGAAAACAAAGTGGTATTTTTGTTTGTTCTATTTTATTTTGAGGTTGTATTAGTTGGTTCATATTTATACATCCTTTGTGTGGTCTTGGGTCTGACTTATTTAAAAAAAAATTGTCAGGCTAATACCTGACGGACACAGCTGAGGCAGGTTGGGGAGACAAAGCACAGGAGAACCCTGGGAAATGAAGTCCACAGACAGGGTTCATGACACAACAAACAAGCTGGTTTAGTCTGCACTTCAGAGCAAACTGTTTCATTCTTCATTCATCAAAAAATAATGAAAAGGTAAAATGCATTTTGGGGTCAGTTTGTTTTAAACTAATACCAATAATGCACACATTAATACTGAACAAATATCAGAGGGCACTCTAATGAAATATCTGGGTATTTCTGTCATCTACACCTATCAAATGGATATCGAAGCATATTGATCCATATCGAATCGAGCTGTGACCCAGAGAATCAAAACTGAAAGGAACTGTGAGGTGGTGGACCAAACCCGGCCCCTCTGTTTGGATCAAGGAATGAAAAGTGCAGGAACGAGTGTAGTGACGTTTGACGACGTGCCCACCCACCAGCTCAGAGACCCTCCCCCACAAACGCCACAGACTGTGGGCGATGTTCGGTGGAGGTCAGCAGGTCATGTTCTCAAAAAAATGAGCAGTTTGAAGATTTCAATTTAGGTAGATTTGATGGAAATGTAAACAACGGATCAGGTAACAAACAATAAATAAGTTACTTAATAATGACACAAATCAGTAAAGAAAGACTGTCTCCAGGACAACTGACCTTAATGATTAAGTTTGATGTATTTAAAGTCTGAGCCACAGGGCCGACACTCATCATCAGTTTCAGTTTGTGACTGAACGCTAACATTCTTCCCGTCACGTCCCTCGCCAGCCCGTGTTTGCCTTCCTGTACAAGGAGCAGTTTCCTGTGGACGGCTGGAAGGTGTACGACCCGGCAGCAGAGTACAGACGTCAGGTAACAGCACACGAACAGTAACGCTGACACAATCCATCTGCTAAAGACACAGCTGTTTATACTGGAACCATAAAAACCATCACACTGAACTGATTCACCCGTTTAAAGGGATACGCCCACTTTTTTTTTTCATACTTTTTCAGCTTGTACCGACGAGGGGGTCCACGACTCCCAGTTTTTAATAACCTGCTAGTATGGCTCTGCTAAACTGAAGAGAAACAAAATCAACCGTTTCCATGTCGTCATTTGTCCGCCACTAGCTGACTGTTGGTTGGTAGACATCACCAGCCAATAGAAACACACGCTGGCTGAAATGACCCGTGATTGGCTGAAAATACCCCATGATGCTCAGAGAACAGAGCCAAGGAGGGGAGCAGAAGTCCAGAGTTCTTTCACACCAGCTGAATTATAAAATGCTGAAAGGTTATTATGGGATGTTAGTGTGATGACACCAAAGATAAACTGCCTACCCTGGCTTTAATCGATTTTTTTTTAACTTCTTAAAAACAAACTACAAATGACAAAACAGTTTCTTGAAACAAGTTCTGCCTTTATTTTAACAAAAAAATGTATAAAAGTAAACTGAATGACCCTCTGGGGTTAAAGTGCGAGCTGCAAACGTGTCTTTCTGAGTGCACTCTGTAGTAAAACTGAACAATTTGATCAGAAATTACCATGAATTTATTCAAAGCAGATTCCAACAATCCACAAAAATTTTCAGAAAATGTTATAAACTCAAAGAAAATGAAATGCATGAACACCTTTTTTTTCCTACTCTCATCACCAGAGTAAAAGTACAACAGCAGTGGTTTTGTGTCGAGTCGTGCTGAAATCTCTTAATTTGGCATTTGATAATTTTCAGAAAAATATTTCACTCAAAAGTTTTTTGTTTGTTTGTTTTAATCTCTGCTGTCAGTGTTTGAAATTTTCCAAAACTTGAAAAACAAAAATAAGATGTTTCCAGCATTAATGCGTGATGATTGCTAAGCTTTCTACAGAACTGTTTGTTCTAGAATGGCTGGAAAAATGATCCAGTCGTAATTTTGCATTAATATCAAATATTTTATTCACAGTCTTCTAATGGTTTCCTCTGTGTGTGTGTGTGTGTGTGTGTGTCAGGGCCTGCCTAATGAGAGCTGGACCATCAGTAAGATAAACAGCACCTACGAGCTGTGTGACACCTATCCGTCCGTTCTCGTCGTCCCCACCAACATCACAGACGAAGACATCAGACGAGTGGCCGTCTTCAGAGCCAAGCACCGCATACCGGTCAGATCATCAATATTTTCTACACGATTTCATACATGAGCAGAACATTTGCACATGTATGAAAAACTACACCTATATTAGAGGTGTTACAGTACACAGAAGTCACGGTTCAGTACAAAAATTTCACCACAGCATCATTCTTCTTTCTCATCTTTGTTTTTGCCTCCTGGCTCAGGTGAGAGAAACGCTGTCGACGCGTTCATACGTCATAGCTCGCCGTAGGTGATTTAGAAAAACAAAACAATCTGCACAGGGTGTTTTATTTTGAAAATTGACCGAATTAGCTGGCGTGTCTGTGACTTCCTGTCTGCAGCTTGAAGTAGCTAGTCTCTTCCTCGCTTGTTGCGGTATAAACTGTAATTAATTGTTTTCAGCTTCACACAATTTCTGTGAAATGACTCGTTTCACTGTCTGAGTTCAATCCAAACACTGTAGAAAGTTTAGAGAAGACTCAAAAGAAGCAGGTGGGTTGACTGCATTAGCTCTGTTAGCATGTGCTAAACCTGCTAAAGGCTAACTGCTGCTGAAGGTCTGAACTTACATCTGTGAATTTGGTTCTGCGTTACGTTTATCGGTTCTAATACATTATCTTGATCGTGTATTCTATGTATGGTTCCGTGTATTCTGTGTATGGTTCCGTGTATTCTGTGTAGCGTTCCGTGTATTCTGCGTATGGTTCCGTGTATTCTGTGTATGGTTCCGTGTATTCTGTGTATGGTTCCGTGTATTCTGTGTATGGTTCCGTGTATTCTGTGTACGGTTCCGTGTATTCTGCGTACCGTTCCGTGTATTCTGCGTACCGTTCCGTGTATTCTGCGTATGGTTCCGTGTATTCTGTGTAGCGTTCCGTGTATTCTGTGTATGGTTCCGTGTATTCTGTGTAGCGTTCCGTGTATTCTGTGTATGGTTCCGTGTATTCTGTGTGGCGCTCTGTGCACTCGAACATGCTCATGATACTGAAGGAACCCGTGAGGCTCTCTGGTGTTCCTGCTCCTGAACTGCTCCTGCTCCTCCTGCAGGTCTTGTCATGGATTCATCCGGAGTCTCAGGCCACCATCGTACGCTGCAGCCAGCCGCTGGTCGGACCTTCAGACCGTCGCTGTAAAGAAGATGAACACTTCCTCCAGATCATCATGGACGCCAACGCCCAGTCCCACAAGCTCACCATCTTTGACGCCCGGCAGAGCAGTGTGGCCCTCACCAACAAGGTCCTAAACACACAGACGTGCTTAAACAGAAAGATTGACATATTCTTCCTGTTCTCTTCTTCCTCACCTCCACATTAATGGACTGATTTGTCTCCTCCTCCTCCTCTGATGCCGTCAACTCATGCAGGCGAAGGACGGCGGCTTTGAGAGTGAGAGTTTCTACCCAAACGTGGAGCTGAACTTCCTGGACATCCCAAACATCCATGTGATGAGGGAGTCTCTGAGGAAGATGAAGGACGTGGTTTATCCCACCATAGATGAAGCCCACTGGCACTCAGCTATCGACCAGACACACTGGCTGGAGTACATACAGGTGAACAACATGCACAGCTGCTGGGTCATGAGTCTGTTGTCCTGGCGATATACTCACGTGTGTGTGTGTGTGTGTGTGTGTGTGTGTGTGTGTGTGGTGTTCAGCTGCTGTTAGCGGGAGCAGCAAAGATCGCTGATAAGCTGGAGTCCGGGAAGACGTCGGTGGTGGTTCACTGCAGCGACGGCTGGGATCGAACGGCTCAGCTCACGTCTCTGGCCATGCTGATGCTGGACAGTCACTACCGCACGCTCACTGGATTCCAGGTCACACGCCACGAAATCAACCATCTGCTGTCGTCTCCATCCAGTCAGCACAGACGTAACCTGTGTGTGTGTGTGTGTGTGTGTGAGCAGGTTCTGGTGGAGAAGGAGTGGATCAGCTTTGGACACAAGTTTGCTGCTGTAAGGAACAGAGACTTCTTCCAATGTTTTCTTTAAAAAAAATAAATAAATAAATTAACCGGCATTTCATCATCCATAATGATCAAGAATAAAACCTTAGTATTACATCAGCACGAGCTGTTTGACAAGGATTTCGCTTGCTGCTCGCTAACTTGTTTGTAGCTTGTTTGGCTAACCGGAATTGGGTCCAATAGCAGCAGCTGAACGGGGCATGTCTCCGCCTACTGTAGCGGAGTCGGACAATAAACCGACGTCAAATGTCCAAAACCAACAGCAGCTGAATTTATCAACCAATCAGTCAACCGCAGCCACACAGCCAGCACAAAAATCAGAGAGTACAAGAACCTCAAAGTATGAATAAAAGCACTAATGGACACACCAACCAATCAGTGACAAGAAAAAAAGAAATATTGCCTTCAGTGCATTCATCGCTGAAATGTCTCCCATAGAAGAGAAATACTTAGAGCAGCTGATCAGAAGCGTAACGCTACGTTTTTATGACGATGCGACATGTTTTATTTTTCATGGTTCTGATACAATTCAAGGACGATATTTGGCTCGTTTAAAATGACAGCATATGATGCAGTAAGGGTTTTTTCCCCCAAAAAGTTCAACCAGTGTGGCTGTGAAATAAATAGCTTTATATAAACCGATTCAATACCATCTTTTATATGAAAATAATCAAGTGCAACTTCAGGACCAGCTGATTCAGTTCAGATTGAAGGAAGTGTGATATTTAACAAAATAAAATGCATGGTTGAATATCTTTTCAAGACTTTTTATATTAAAAATGAGACGCAGCAGGTTAACTCAATGTTCATACAACCTGTACTTTATTTTTTAAATATTAATATGTTACAAAAAGTGCAACCATCTAATCCAAAGTTTTCAGCCACACGTTTTGGTCGCTCGTCTTGCCCGAGGTGACTTTCGGCCCAGTTTGTGATCAAACGTGCTGCAGACGCTTTGTAGAGTTCCCGTTATCTTGTGCTGCTGCAGCTGCTGCGGGACGTACGTGGCGAGCAACGTGTCAAGAACATCTCAGTGTTTCCACACGCTGGATCTCAAATCCAGCTTGAAAATCTCTCGCTCGCCAGGCTCTCCGTCAGCCAAGCGTCGTTTGGTCGTCATCTTGGCGCATGGCGATGTCATCACACACAGGGAGAGTGAATTGAGTAACATTTAACATTTCTTAAAAAAATAAAAAGAGCTCGAAAACACATCCGTATAAAGTTTGTTGGACAAAACTTGTAAGTTCTTAGAATAAATAATTATTCACCTTGCAAATTGATTTTAGATCAGCATACAGTGCGTCCCCATGAAGGGCAACTTGCCGAGCACCTCCCAGTGTTGGTAGATCAAGAAATATAAATCGTTTCACTTCTAAAGCTCAAACACGTCAGAGAGAGAGAGACGCCAACAAAACCACAGAATGACGTCATAGCAAGATTTCCATTGGCTCTGAAACTCTACAGAATCATTTACGTGTCGTGCAAATATGAATCTCAAAGGAACATGAGAGGCTTCATTTTCCAAATGAAGCTCACAGAAAATGCTCAGAACACGTAAGGACATGTTGAACAGAAGTATTCCAGCCATTGTGGACATGTTTCGAGGTCATGTGATTGGTGCTTTGTGACTCAGTGAGCTGTTGTGTGTGTTGTAGCGTGTTGGTCACGGTGATGAGAACCATGCTAACTCAGAGCGCTCGCCTCTCTTCGTCCAGTTCATCGACTGCGTTTGGCAGATGACTCGACAGGTTGGTCTCCTTTTTTCTTTTTTTTTTTTTAAAGCCTTAAACTGTAAAGGGACATGCCGACTTTTTCTGTCTTTGTTATCTGCCTCCCTCCTGAGTTCCAGACAAGAACATAGATCCCATTCTTTGGACTGTGTGTGCAGTAACAAGGAAGAGACGG
>JAQLOL010000016.1:182991-193602 GCA_029783665.1 Naso thynnoides | reverse complement strand
GCACTCATATAGTGTAGAGAAACTGTATGAACTGTATGTTTCTGCATGGAGTCACTCACCTCTGTTTACAGCCGGGACAGACGCTGCTAGCCGATTGCCGAGCGTCTCATGACGACCTTTGCTGCCAGCTGAAGACACAAACTTGACTTCACAGATGAACACCATGCTTTGTTTTTTGGAGCGTAAGTTAAATTACAAGACACAAAAAGTTATTGTTTGGCTATAAACAAATCGAGGTCACGTGACTTAAACATCGCCGCCCCGAGGCTTTCAGCTTCTGGTTTGATTTATCGCGTTAACTTTCCTATTAAACTCTCCTCTCAGCGTGACCTGATCCAGCCTGGGATCATCGCTCACCTCGCATCCTTGTTCAAAGATATTATAGATTTTATTCCTTTTCCACATGATGACATTCTGCGACGTATTTTATTTCACAGAACAAAATATCTAAATATCTTTAGCCTGTACGAACCACAGACCTTATTTCAGCCATTTAACAAAAAACTCATTGAAACAACAGGAGGGAACAGGAAGTGCCGACATGCTAACTGACTTCCAGGTTGGAGGACTCACTGCCTCACCGCTGTATGACACCGGTCATGACTCCTTTGCATTTGGGATGGTGATATAATATTCTTGGCACTACTCCATTTAACAGTGTTATTTTACACAGACGATCTGTCTGCTCAGTGTCGCTCGCTTCAGGTCGTAAATATGTTTTTTTGAACACTTTATATTCGTGGTTTTGTAAACACAATAATAAAAAACAAAAACAGCATGAGTGATATACACACACAAGGCACCCATATCGAGAAGAGACTTCTAAAGAAATTATGACATCGGTGAATGAATTCAAAATAAATAAGCACACGACCCCCCACCCCCACCCCCCAAAAAAGAAAAGAGATGGAAAAAAAAGGTTGCAAACTACAACTGACAAGATTCTTCATCCTGCGAGCTTCACTGAGAGGTCGAGGGTAACCAGTCAGATCTGTTTGTAACACAGGGCTCCGTATTCTGAAAAACCTCCCAGAGTTATCAGACAGTTCGTATCTGAGTCTTTCAAAATGCAAAATGTCCGTCATTTCCTTCATTCACGTCTCCAACTGAGGGACAGAGTCTGATTTCCACATCTTCTTTCTTTTAGCAGCTACCGTGCCACACACCAGAGCTGAGCGGATGTTAGACTCTAAGTTTGCCACCGTCGAGGAGCACCTGAATGAAGCGGTCTGATGTGGCTCTCACAGACATTTTGTGTAATGGAGTCTCAGAATAATGGATTCTATGTATTACTTTAAATTGTATCAGTTGGAGTCTAGCATTAACTGAGCAAGATTTTATTTGTTCCAGTGCCTCATCCCAAGTATCATTGTTATTTACAATGTTTAAATCATCTTCCCATGTTCGCTTTATTGAGGAAATAGATTGAACTCATTTGTCTGAGAAGATACCCACAAAGTCTGAGACCAAATTTCTTGCCTCTGGGGAACCCAAGAGTAATCTGAATAAAGGTTTGTCCTCAGGCATTGCCCCGAAAGACCAAGTATTTTGCTGGACATAGTTTCTCAATTGAACATGCATAAAAAAATGTGTCTGAGGCAGTGAAAACTTAGATTTAGTTGTTCAAATGAGGCAAAGTGTTTGTTTATGTACAGGTCCTTTATAGTAATCGTACCTCTCCGGCTCCAGTCCTTACAGGCGATGAAAGAAGGCAGAAAAGCATGATTGTGCCAGATTGGAGCGTGAATAGATGTGTACGGCAGCTCGCAAGATTTTCTGATCTGGCTCCAGATTCTCTGAACGTTGGACAGGATGAAATGATCCCTCCTAAAGGAAGCCAGAGGCCTTGGTGCTGAGAAAAGGAGCGCACGAAGAGAAGAACCAGAGACAAGGTTTCTCTCCATAGTGAGCCAGTGGGGTAAATCATGACTGTTTGTATTTTCATATCCAAACTGCCAGTAAAACATGGATCTGAGATTCGCCGCCCAATAGTAATGCAAGAAGCACGCCAACCCCAGGCCTCCTCTGTCCCTTGGCTTCTGAAGGTGGTTTTTTTGCTTTTCTGTGCACTTTATACCCCATATGAAGGTTTAGGATAGTCGAGTCAGTCAAATTAAAATATGATTTAGGGATAAAAGTTGGGATGTTTTGAAATAAAAATAAAAATCTGGGAGAGAAAGCATTTTAACCGCATTCACCCGGCCAGTCAGGGAGATAGGTTACATTCGCCACGTTTTAAATATTACTGATGTTTTGGTGATGTAGTTCGGCCCTGTGTGTTTATGTTTGTACTCTATTGTTGAACGGCCTGCTGAACGAACACAAGCAACATCTCCAGTCTGTGCTTTTCCTTTTCAAAACAAGACACCACACCTGTTATAGACCTGTAACAAAACCACAGTGACCTCCAAACACAGAAAAACAAAAAGACTCCGAGCAGCGTCAGCGTTTGAATCGTCTCTTCTGAACTTCTGTTGGCAGCGTGGTGGGTTCTGTGGAAGAGGAGCTCCTCCTTGTGCACATATGAAGGGCTCATTGTAATTTAATTAACACGCAACAATTCTCATGTTCAGGTGATTTATGCAAATGACTTGAGCTGTGGCCTGATGATGACCGGTTCTTCAATGCACCAACGCACAGCACAGATATCTTACCCACATTAACACACTCCCTGATGGCTGCATTTGGCCTCTCTGTCACAAAAAATGAAGTGTGGCGGCCGAGTCGTAGACCTCAGTTTGAGGCTCAGCTTGAAAGAGCGAGAGGTTGCACCTGCTACACCTGCACATTACTGCACAGGACTCCGTTTGTTTCCATGATGTCACGCTACCTCACGACATCATCAACAAACAAACAAACAAACGTCTGTTTTCATTGTTTTGAACAAGAGATCATAAATGGTGAATGGATCAAATTTATAAATTTCGACCCCTCAAAGCGCTCACGATACAAATCAGCTTTCGCTGACATTCATAAAGTGGCGGAGTGTCAGCCCGCTCATCAGGAACACTCGCTCAGACACCAAGTCCAGATTTATTTACATGCATTATGTCACAAGTGTTTGTCAATATTTACAAGTAAAACAAAACTTACATAAGTACGAGCACTGCAAGCTTCATTCAGAGATCATAGGTGTGAAATCATGGTGTCACAGGGAGAAGGGTTGACAACGTGTGTTTCATAAATATTTATGATAAAATAATGAAACCAGTGAGTGATGATCATTTTGTGAACTGGATGCTGAGGGTTTCACGTTTTGTGTAAGTTTGGAGTCTTTGCAGGTTTCCAACAAAGAACCTTCTCTTTGTAGGACTGAGGATTTTTTCAAGGAGAAGGACAGTGAAAGAAAAAGGCTCTGAATGAGATTATTTTGAATGCATTCTTAAATGTCCCCCAGAAATCCAACATTATGTGGGTTCATATAAAGAGGGAGTCAGGTGTTAACACGGTTGTCCAGGCTCTAACACTGGTAGTCACGATAAATTACGGCCCAGTGGGATCAGGTGTTTTGTTGAGGTTTTGGATTCTCGCAGCAAAGTCGAGAACAAGTTGCAGGTTTTTAACAGAAACTGGGAAAGAATGTGCAAAACAAAACTGCAAAAAACAAAAATCCTAAACAAAAGAAAGAAAAAAAAAGACTGTGACCTTTTCTGTCTCTCAGTTTCAACCAGCAGCACCAGGAACATTATCCCACTGAGAGCTGTGCATGAGGGAGCGCGCAGTGCCTCTACTGGGGAATGCTGGAACATGTGGAGGAAACTGTCATGGAGGGCAAAAGAAAAGTTCTGACATACTAAACTTTCTGATGTGACACTGTGAGCGTCGTCAGTCGAGGAGTCAGATGTTGACACAAGAGACAAACGATCAAATGTCATCCTAACCCTAGAGAGGAGGGGCTTTCAGATGTTGCTCAAGCTGCTGTGGTTCAAATTTACATATCATCATCATCATCATCATCATCACCATCATCATCATCTTCAGGTATACCATTAAGTTAAAGAAACTGCGTTTGGCTGGTCCAACAACAAACCTTTAATTTTATTTAAGTTTAACAGTCAAACGTTTGAAGACATGGATTCACAAAAATTACGAGCATAACTGCGATTTATCAGCTAAGTGAATTTCTCCGATTTTTAACAAATGATATCAGTATAAAGTGCCTAAGTCACGCCCCTTCTCCTGGACCCCATTGGACCTTTCATTCGTTCATTTTCGTAACCACTGATCCTTTGGAGGGTCACAGGGGGGCTGGGGCCAATCCCAGCTAACACTGGGCGAGGGCGGCGTTCACCCTGCAGTTCATCGCAGGACTCCATGGGACCTTAGTCTGGAAAAATATGAACGGCAGTCAGTGGAGAAAGGAAAATTACTTTTTAACCTGTTTGACTTGTGCCCCAAACTACACATTTGATGTTGATAATTGATAATTTTCATGTGAGGAAAATCTGTTTTCTCTCCATTGGAGTAGCTGCAGCCCTCAGCATGAGCCGATTTATAAGAATTTTCAGCTCTTTTAATACTTTTCCCCTCGTCCTGGAAGAAATCTGCCGAGCTGGCGGCCATGTCTGTACTGAAGACGTATACTGTCTGAGACGAGACGTGCAGTTCACTGAGCAGGCTCACAAAAAACGTTGTGTTACTTTATATTTTAACTACAAAATTCGGCTTTCTTTACATGAAACATTATCCTTTAAATTGCCAACCATCATGTGTGTAATTCAGAGTACAAGCCAAACGGGAACAACAAATAATTTGTCCCTTTCCGTTGACTAGCGTTCCTATTTTTTCAGAATTGAGGTCCCATGGCCTGGAAGTAGAGGGGCGTGACTAAGGCACTCTATTATACTGAGGGCCAGACTGCAAAAGATGTGCAAAGTTTATCTTCATGGATCTGATTGTATTTTATTTTGCTTTCCTGGAGTTTCTTCAAATGAAGGGATTTTTAAGGTAACTTCTCCAGCACACCATATACAAATATTCACACAGCACTTACATGAGGAATGTCACACCACAACAACAGTGTTGTACCAGGAGTCACACTGCAAACAGGACAGGAAGTGCTCAGTACCTGTGTTTAAAAAATGAAAAACAAACAAAAGACCACCGCACTAGGTGATAATCAGCTGATTGAATTATTAAAAGACTTCAGCTGGGCTGAGTAACGACAGTAAACCTGTACTGTAGCGCTTTACTTTGTTGCTTCTGTGGGTAATGTGTTTAAATCACCTGCACATTGTTCAACAGCACGTGAAAGCTCCTCCTTCAGTACGTTTGGGACTGCAAAAATATTTGTAAGGTGTGCAAAGTGTGCAGGATTTTGAACATCTTCATCAAGCTTTATTTTTCTAATCCTTTACACACTTTCCTCTGTCGCTCGTGTTCAACAGAGTGCAGTACCATGAGTAAATGGACCGTCTTATGTGCTGATGTTTCAATCTGAATCATCGTGACGTCTTCCTCCTCTCTATGTCCACCGGCTTTGGGTACAGCTGGTCAGCAGAGGTATAAACACTTTGTACAAACACCTTCATGACAAACATATTCAGTGTTTAGTTCTGAATAGTTATTTTTATCTATAGCACATAATAAATGTACACACCCTGAAACAAACTAATAGATTTTAAACACAACTTGGTGTCACATTTGGATTCAGGGACAGGGATTCAGTTAAAAATCAAAAGAATATTGGGATTCTTGACTTGGCTCTTCTTTAATCATTACTTTTTTTCTACAGTGCTCATGTAATATACAATATAGAATATAGAATTTAATTTTTCAACCTAGGGTACAACTAAAAGTCATCTTTCACAGTAATAAAAACATTTACTCAACTATATATCTGACTTCTGCTCTGTTCATGTATGACAGACTGTTGTGAAATGTTTTATTCTCCTTACTGCCGATTCCATCCTCCATTCCTCTCTCTTCTCCTTTGACCATCATCCTCAGCGGCAGTAGAAGCCCGCCGTGTTGTTGGGTTGTAGTGTTTGCTCCCTGGCAGCAGTGAGCTCCCCCTTTGTCCTTAGTCAGAAAGTACAGGAGGGCGTTGAGCCATGCGTTGAATGACGCTAAAGGCCTTGTGATCTTATAGCACATGGAGACCATGGTCATTGTGTGACAGGGGACACCCTTGGTCACCTTCAGCAGGAGGAATATAGTTCTAGTAACATGAAAGGGGAAGAAACACAGAGCAAAGAGAAGGGTGATGGTGATGATGGTCTTGATGGATTTACGTCTGCGATTGGCATAAGGGGAGCGGGCACCAAGGAAAATGGAAATCCCTTTGTCTCCTCCTAATGACCGTGACATACCATTGCTTCCTCTTCTTCCTCTTCCAACTATTGCCGAGATATTTCTCTCTCTCCTGTCTACTGCTTCATGTCCTCTCTCTCTCTGACCTCTGCGGGACGAGGGCTGGGAATGGAGAGTTCTAAATATGGTCAGAACAACGTGAGAGTAACACCAAGCAATGATGGAAAAAGGCACAAAAAAGCCCAGCAAATGGAGAATGATGCCATAGGGTATGTAGTCAGGAAATTCCTTATCAATGGCATCATCCCAACAGTTTTGGTACTCCTCAATGACCCCTCCTGAGTTAGCGTTTATCAATGATAACTCACGACTTGGGCTCTCAGTACTGCTTGAATTGCTGCTAAGCCCTGCCGCTCTTGTCACATGACCAGTCTGGGCAAACCGGAAGATAGGGCAGGTTAAAGCAAACACTACCGTCCAAACCACAACACAAGTGCACTTGACTGCCTTCTTGGTCTCCAGTGTGATAACTTTCATCGGGTGGCAGATACCGAGGTATCTGTGGACAGAGATACATGTGAGGAAGAAGATGGAGCAGTAGAGGTTAAAGTAGAAGAGAAAACGAACCAGACGGCACATGAAGTCCCCAAAGACCCAGCGGTCACGCATGATGTAACTCGCCACGAGGAACGGCAGTGACAGGCCATACATGAAATCTGTAGAGGCCAGGTTGACCATGTAGATCAGTGAAGCATTCCAGCGCTTGGTCCGGCGGAAGGAGCGGTAGAGGATGACAGAGTTTAGAGAAATGCTGAAGATGAAGGTGAAAGAGTAACAGATGGGGAGGAAGATGTACTTGTAGGACTCGTCTATGCTGCAAGAACGAGATGGAGGGGTGGTGGCTGCAGAGAGTGAGAGTGAGTCCAAGAAGTCTCTGGGTACGGAGACACTGATGTTGGGAGGAACTCCACCTCTGGATGACATTTTAAGGGATTACGTAGAGTTTATGTGAGGGAGAAGTTGGACGAGGCTGCGGCTTGTATGTTTGGTATTCTTTCCAAGTTCCTCTCTGTCATCCTTGTTTTCTGTCCTGCAGAATGTTAGTTTTGTAGGATCCTGCACAGTCGATCTCTGATGGTTCCAGATGACTGGGTGTTTACCTACAGATAGAGAGACAGATTAGTCTTCCAGAATTTCACTTCATCTGATGACTGTGCATGTCAGTTGAAGAGCGAAAACAGTGGTAATTTTTTGGACTCTTTGAAGAAAATGACCAAATAAGCGTCGTTTTCTGATGGTTTGGATTATTTTTCTTGCACCTGGTTCAGATGTTCATCAATGGTTTCTGACTTCTATTGACTTTTCTACTAAAATGAACTGCAAAACAAACTGAGCTGAAGTGAAACATCCCTCTGAGGAAATGTAAGGTCTACTTGCTTGATATTTCTAACAGTATTTGTGATTGTACTGTAAATTGTTTTCTTGTAACAGGGCTTCTGATCTCAGTGAGACTTTCTGAACAAATAAAGTCTCTCCAACTAGTTCAGGGTTCTAAGTACTGCTGGTCAATGCCAGGCAGCGCTCGATCACTCTAATGGCTGCAGAGAAGATTCTGAACTGTCCACAAAACTTTTCTAAATGTTGATTCTGCAACAGTACAATATCAACACAGAGTTGGCATTGATGGACAGAAAAGTTTGGCCACATGTGGCCATAGTGGCCAAACAAGGCTTTGGTTTATATCAGATAAAGACCCTGATTTTCACGCTAATAGGGTACTGTTAGCTTACATTAAAATGCTAACATGCTGAAATGAGATCAACAAATATGGTAAATATTATGTCCTACTTTTTTTTGGCTGATGTTGGATGGAATGGAAAGAGGTAGTGCCTCCCACCAGTCCATCTTCTGCTCCTCTTTGTTGACCAGGGCCTTGCACAATGTGTTTGACCTCCTGGTGTATGCCGCTGATTCACAGTGCTTGTTTGCCTTCCTGTGTACATGGGTATGCTGCTGATTCAGTTCTTCTTCTCACCTCATTAACTCAGCAATAAGTAACCACACTTCCCCTGGTGTCTCCACGCTCCCCTCTGTACTGATCGCACTCACACTCCACTGACTGTCAGATCACCAACCTCACCGTGCTGTCTTTAGGCAAACATCTGATCTGTTTTCATGTCACATAGCAGCGAGCTAAACGACAGCATCATTAGAATCAACACATATCAGCTAAACAGGAATCACTACAGAAAAGCTTCATCGTCATCGTCATCAGCCCACAGGCAGAGGTGCAGCCACCCGCAGGTAACACCACCACGTCACTATAAAATGCAAGTAAACACGGGTAATGTTTCAACCAATAATATGACATATTAACAGTACAACACAAATCAGCTCAAAAGGTCAACATGGTGTAACCTGCATACGCCTTAAAGAGGAGTCTGATCAGCGTGCTGATTGGATCATTCTGTCTGAAAGCTGATGACATGAATGACATTTGGGACGAGCTCTTCGCTGTGAAACTTTTATAACCACCTATGATTCAAAAACCAAACAACCATTTTGGCATCAGCTTGTGTAAAAACCCTCTTAAATGAACTTTGTTCCACTTGTCGAAGTAGAAACACTGGCTAGCTCTGAATGCATGACGCACAGCTTTGTTTTTTAGTTATTCCTAAATACATTTTTAGATGATGTGTATTTGCATTACAGATGGTAAAAAGTTGCTCAAGCTGTATATCCAGTAAACATCAAGTATGCTTCAGTTGTTGTCAGGGTTACATGCGAGCTGCATCTCTCACAAATATCACGAGTCTGCTGATAGATTTCATATCCAAAGAAATTAACTGCAGCCAATGAGAGATGCTGAGTTACATTATATGAACGAGACTGTGTTAAAATAGCTTCCTTTTATTTCCTTCCTGCTGTGCAGTTTCATCAGTTGGTTGGTTCATGACGGCAAATGCCCTTTAATAACAGGAAGAGTAAAAGGTTTAGCATAAAGATGAGCGTGAGATTACCTCAGATATAAAGGAGATCAGACCCTTCAGCTGCTGAGGATGGACACCGATTATCAGAACCCATTAAATTAAACAGAGCCTGATGATGAAAATAAAACTGAAATGAAAATAAGAAGTTTTCATTTCAGTTTTAAGACATTTTTGTGACTTATCGGGCCTCATTTTGCAAAAACTGCAAAAGACTTTTAAAGAAGAGAAACTCAGTTTTGATGAGAAAAAACTGTCACTGCTGCTGTTTTGTTACGTATCATTTGAGGTGAACGTCTTTTTTTTGCAGGAGCAGCAAGCAGCTTCTGAGAAAACCAAGGACACACACACACACACACACACACACACAAAACAGCCATATTCATTATCCCTCCGTGAATTCATATTAAATTTCATTAAAAAATGTTCCAGGGTGAGTTTTTCATGTTACAAAAGATATTCTGTAGCTGACATTTAAAAATGAACAATTTTACTGCTTTAGCAAACACTGTGGACCAAAAATAACCGCTGTGAGGTCTTGAGAGATGCATTAGGAGTTCAGTGTGTGCAGAGAGAACAGCAACAAACTCATAAATACCTGCATCACTGCAATCTGCTGCCGGACAAAGAGCTTACCTGTGCCGCTGACGACTTCTACTCCATATGGCTCTGGTCCAGTCTGTCGCCCATCAGAGTAACCACAAAAAAACCAACAACAACAAAGAATCCAAAAGGCTCGGGCTGCCGCACAGATATCTGCCAGCAGCCCGACACTCAGCTCCTGGTGGCTGTTTAGAAAGCTCAGCTGGCGTTAGCGGTGATCAGTGGGCAGCCGCGTGGTGACCGCTGACCTTGAGCGTTGGACCACTTCAGCTTTCACCCTGTTCTCCTGCTCCTCTGAACACTCTGACCAGTTTCTATGGCGATTCAGTCCCTCCCTCTGTCTCACTGTGTGTCATCCACTTTTTCCGGTATCACCTGTGTGTGTGTGTGTGTGTGTGTGTTAAAGAGAGACTCCCTCTCTTCTCATCTATTGAGCTGAACTAAATGTTTGGTCGTGGAGGGTGATCACTCTAAGAACACACACACACACACACAGATAAATGTACTTGTGCCTCTGTGCCAGTTCTTGAATATATTCAGTCTCTATACACTAACGGCAGTTTGGGGGGAGGGGGTCATTTTAACTAACTGACTAAAATGTGCTCTTGTTAAGCTGCCATCTTTCTCTCTCCATCTCCTCACAGCAGAGAGAGCAGAGGGGCTCTTTCCAAACGATCCACTGCTTAGTTTTCATTCTGTGTTTCTCGCTGCTCAAACAAAAACCCTCTGAGGAACAAATCTAAAATGTCTGTATCCGTCACTCGACTGC
>JAQLOL010000016.1:141087-161722 GCA_029783665.1 Naso thynnoides | reverse complement strand
GAGAGAACACTGGACCCACCTGACATTCCTCTGGACAGCCCTGGAGGTGAGCTGCTGTGTCTGGGCCGCTTTAATGCCACAGTAAGCCACAAAGGAAAAGATTATCAGTTCACAGCCTACTTAGTACGTGGACGCAGAGTCAACAATCTCCCAGCCGGGCCCTGGCAAGTAGATGAGTTAAAGTGCATCACCAGCCATCTACAAACCCACAGTGAACATGGTACTCTAAAAACTGAATCTGTCAAAATCTAGTTAAGAGATGATGCTGTATCATATGCTGTGCACACTGCACGCCATGTGCCCTTTCCCATGTTGCAGAAGGTGAAAGTGGGAAATATACAGAGGATGGAGCGGGTGACACAACTTACTGAATGGTGCGCTCCCATGGTACCAGTCCTGAAGAAGAACACAGGCACAGCCAGAATCTGCGTTGACCTGACAAAACTAAATAAGTCAGTCAAAACAGAACGCTACATCCTACCTACCTCAGACGAGTTAACAGCCAAGTTAAGAAGTGCAACTGTGTTTTCGTTCCTTGATGCTGCCAGTGGATTCTGGCAGATCCCCCTGCATCCAGACAGCTGCAAGCTGACAACACTCATAACAACGTTTGGCAGATACAGCTTTAAAAGATTCCCTTTTGGCCTAACAAGTGCACCGGAGATCTTCCAGTGGAAGATGCTGGAGACACCAGAAGGACTGGAAGACGTGGCAGTCTTCATGGATGACATCCTCATTGTATGGGAACTTGATGGAGCAACATGATGCCCGATTTGAGGAGGTGCTGCAGCGTGTTGAGAGTTGGCAGGGCTGAAACTCAACAAGGAGAAATGCTCCCTCTGGCGGAGCCAGCAACGCTTCCTGGGTCATCTCATTGACCAGTCATGGGTCAGACCGGACCTTGACAAAGTAGAGGAAATTCACTAGCTGCCTCCACCTGAAAATGTGCAGGAGCTAAAAAGAGTACTCGGCATGGGGGAGGTCCGTCCCAGGCCATTTCAACAGTAGGGCAGCCCTTGTATGAGCTGCTAAAGAGTAAGAACATCTGGACCTGGGGATACTCACAGCAGTCAGCTTTTGATAACATTAAAAGAATGCTGACAAAAGCACCTGTTCCTGCCTTTTATGATGCCACAAGGCCCACAGCTGTATCTGCAGACGCCAGTGGTTAGGGACTTAGAGCTGTCCTGCGCCAACTCCTCAGAGAAGAGTGAAAGCCAGTAGCCTACTGCTCTAGACGTCTTTCAGAAGCTGAAACACGCTATGCCCAGACATGGGAGGAGTGTCTCGCTGTGAATGGGCTTGTGAAAAGTTTTATAAGTATCTGTGTGACTTAGATGAATTCAGGCTTGAGACTGATCAAAAGCCATTAATACCACTCATCAACAGTCCTCTGATTGTCGATAACGTTACTTTAAGATGTCAACGTCTCTTAATGCGACTTATGAGGTACAAACCAATAACCTACCATAAAGAGTCTTCTGTTTTCTTCTGGAGAACTGTGAACAAAAAAGAACAGACAGAAGATAGAGCAGTAAGAGAGACAGGAAGAGAAATGTCCATGATGCTACACTGTGGCCTCCAAGAGCAGGCAGATCTTCGTTACAGGCCGCTCCAAAACACTGGTCTTAGTTTGAAGGCGCACAGAGCGGACTAATCCCTTGGCATCAGACTTCGTACTCAGAACTCGGCCCATCATCCAGGATCCTCTGGGAGCTGTAGCATCAGCAATAATGACAATATCTCCTGGGGAGAAGTTTCTTCTTGGCCTCGTCCATTTTTGTCTTTCCTGCATCACAAGTAAGTACTCAGACACCCATCTTTTCCAAAAGAGTTCTGCAATATACTGTACTTGTCTCGATCTTCTCCTGACATACAGATCATTCTGCTCAAAGAGTCCTGGTGGGAAAATGGGTTTTCCTTTCAGCAAAAGCATATGATTGGAGGTTAAGGCCTCAAGGTCATTCGGGTCGTCTGAGAATTTTGTGATGGGTCTGTCATTTAGTATCGCCTCCCCTTCACAGAATAGTGTCTGCAGACCCTCATCATCCAACACCTGCTGTCCAACCACAGAAGAAATCACACTCTTTACTGAACAAATGAGCCGCTCCCAAATACCACCTTTATGTGGGGCTGATGGTGTATTAAAGTTCCACTTGATCCCATCCTGAATTAGAGCACTTTGAATTTTCTCCTCATTGAAAGCAGCAAGACTTTGCTTCAACTCCTTATTGGCTCCAATGAAGTTTGTGTTATTATCAGACCTCAAGCTTGACACAGGGCCTCTTCTACAAACAAATCTCCGCACAGCATTAATGCAAGAGTGTGTGTCAAGTGTGTGCGCCACCTCCAGATGCACTGCACGACTGGTGAGGCAGGTGAACAGCACCCCATACCTCTTCACCAGGCTTCTCCCCCTCTTGACCTCCAGGGGGCCAAAATAATCCACTCCCACATCTGTGAAGGGAGCCTTGTCTGGCATGACTCTCTCCTCTGGCAAATCAGACATCTTTTGCTCTCCAAGTTGTCCTCTCTACCGTCAACACACTGTGCATTTTATAACTGTCCTTCTGGCTGCAGAATTGGCATTAATGATCCAATATCTCTGTCGAAGTCTGTGCAACATATAGTTTCTGCCAGCGTGTCCCAGCTGTCGATGGATATGGTGGAGAATAAGCTGTGAAACAGCAGATCCTTTGACAGAATAACAGGATGCTTGGTTTCTGATGGTAATGCTGATTTGTGCAAGCATCCTCCAACTCTGATAATGCCATCCTCCAGTATAGGATCCAGCTTGTACAATGGACTGTTCTTGGGGAGATTATCCAAGCCACGTGTCAGTGAGGCAATTTCATTTTCAAACCTTTGTTTCTGAACAAACCGAAATATTGCCTTTTCTGCTTCCTCGTAACTTTCTGGGGTCAAAATCTTCCCTCGAAGTGTAGCCTTGAAGCTCCGAAGTCTCTGTTCAACAGAATGTTTTGATCCTGTTTCCTTGTCACTCTCAGCTGCTTTAAGCTCCTTTCTCTTTTGACTCAAAAGCAAAAGAACCCTTTTAAGCTCAAGGAACCAGGCGACAGATGTTTTAAGCTTCATCCATGATGAAAAGTAATGGATAAGGTGATCTGTGGGATCTTCTGAGTGCTTAACAATGGCGTACACTGATGGTTGACCTTTGACCTCTGGGTCATCAACAGAAATCACAGCTGGTTCAAAGTCAGGTACAGGCCATTCACTTTCTGACCAAGAGAGGAACTCTGGGCCTTTGAGCCATCTTGCATTTGTGAGAAGTTCCTCAGCTGTCAATCCACGTGACGCTTCATCTGCAGGATTGATCTTGGTGCCCACATATTTCCACTGGTCAATGTCTGTAGCTTCTCTAATGGCAGAGACTCTGTTAGCAACAAAAGTGTGGAACCGTCTAGTTTCACTACTAATGTACTTGAGGACGGTTGTGCTATCAGTCCAAAACATCGACCTCTCCAGCTGCCACTGTAGCTCTTTCCGAAGCATGGCATCCACTCGGACAGCAAGCACTGCAGCTGTGAGCTCCAGGCGAGGAATGGTGATTTGCTTTAGAGGAGCAACTCTGGCTTTACCCACAAGGAATGCAACATGCACTTTGTCACCATCTTCCAATCTCAAGTAAGACATTGTGCCATAACCAACTTGACTAGCATCAGAAAAATGATGAATTTGAGCTATCACTGATGTTCCTGAGACATGAGGTTTAATGCAGCGCTCCACAGTGAATGCACTCATCCTTTGGAGATCATTCAGCCAATCAGACCATTGCTTGGCAAAGGAGGGGGAAATTTGTTCATCCCACTTCAGGTTCCTTCTACAGAGCTCCTGCAACATTAATTTGGCTGACATGGTGAAAGGAGCCAAGAATCCTAATGGGTCATACAGCGAGCTAACCACAGACAGAATTCCTCTTCTGGTCTGCTGTCTTTCCTGTACTGAAGTTCTGAACATAAACTTGTCAGACTCAACACACCATTTCAGTCCAAGTGCTCTTTCAATAGGAAGTTTATCTGTGTCCAAATCCAGCTCTTTGATCTCAGTCGCTCTGAGGTCACTTGGGATCGACATCAACACAGCACGGCTGTTTGTTACCCATTTTTGAAGACTGAATCCACCTTTGCAACAGAGTGCAGTTAAGTCCTTCACAAGCTGAATAGCTTCTTCCTCTGAAGCTGTGGACTTCAGGCAGTCATCCACATAAAAATTATGATTGACTGTGCTGATCACTTCAGGCAGAAAATCAGCTGCATTATCCTCTGCAGTTCTCCTCAAAGCGTAATTTGCACAACTTGGGGAAGATACAGCACCAAACAAATGTACTCTCATACGATACTCTGCTGGTTCTTGATGAGTATCACCCTGGGGCCACCACAGAAATCTCAGGAAATCCACATGCTTATCAGGTACCCACACTTGATGGAACATGGCATGGATGTCAGCCATGACTGCAACAGGTTCCTTCCTGAACCGCATGAGGACTCCAATGAGAGTGTTGGTTAGATCTGGCCCCTGCAGAAGCTGCTGGTTCAGTGCAGTTCCTTTATTTGTGGCTCCACAGTCAAACACAACTCTCAATTTACCTTTAGTAGGGTGATGTACTCCATGATGGGGGATGTACCACACTTTTCCATCCTCTTGTTCCAACTGAGGAGTAGGTATGATTTCCGCATAACCTTGCTTTAACATGTCACCAAGAAACAAAGTGTACTCTTCTTTGTACTTCACATCTCTCTCAAGTTTCCTCTTCAGGCTTTGAAGCCGCTGCTCTGCCACACAGCGATTGTTAGGCAAGAGAGGATTTTCATTTCTTTCTATTTTTTCATTGAAGTCATAATTATACTGACTGATCAGCTTCTCTGATTCTCTCTTCCCAGGTGCTCCACAGAGACGCGATTGGTTGTGACAACAGAGCAGCCTGTCTTGACTCCACTGCTGTTTCCACTGCGAAGTGGTACATTTACAACCCAGCCGACTCTGGTTCGTACAACATATGGTCCATCTCCCTGGCTGTTGATCAACTCCCATGGCTCCATTACCTTAGGAGCATCCGTCCCAATGAGCAGATCAACCTCTGCATCCAGATTGTGAAGCTTTAGGTTCCTGAGATAAGACCATTTTACAATATCCTCCTGCTGTGGAATATCCAGCCTTGACACCGGTATAGTTTCTTGGGTCATAACATTTGGTAACTCAATAAAGTCATTTAAGTCAACACTGGACACTTCCATGCCAGACAACACTGTGGTACTCACTATTTTTTCTTGACCCATAGTTTTCAATAAAATGTTTGTTGGTTTGCCCCTCAGGCCCAGTCTTCTTGCCAGGCTGACAGTACAAAATGTACCTGAGCTGCCTGGGTCCAAAAAAGCATACGTTTGCACAATTTCATTACTCATCTGGCATTTCACCTGTACTGCAACAATGGAAAAGACAGTATCATCTTTGTCACCAGCCCCAATAGCACCACATGTCTGAGACTGTCCAGGAGAAACACTCTGTTGAAAACTCACAGATGCTTGTGTGTCCTTTAAGGATGTACCTTTATCCTTTTCCTGAATATGAAGGACTGATGGATGCTTCTGGTTACACACAACACAAACCAAACGACTCCTGCAAGTCTTTGCTTGTGTGACCAACTTTCAAACAACCAAAACAAATTCCATTTTCCTTTATGAAATTTATCTTGTTCCTGTGCATCTTCAGCTTGAACTGTGAGCATTTTTCCAGAGTGTGACTACTAAGTTTGCAAAACAAACAGTATTTGTGGCTTTGAATAGAAGGGGAGTTGGTGTTACTGTCCATGTTGATTTTATCACTTTCTTTAACTGCAGCAACATTGGTGGCAAATGTGCTTCCACTTCTCTTTGGTTTTGTGTGAGTGGCATTTGAGGCTTTGTTACGGCTGACAGATGATGGCAGATCTTGAATATTACCAAAGAGAGGGTCAGAGAGAATCTTGACTTGTTTTTCCACAAATGTCACAAGGTCATTGAATGTTACCCTGTGTCCATTTTGCTCCTGCAGATCACATGCCACACTCCTCCACTTCTCCCGCAGCTTGTATGGAAGCTTCATCACGATGATTTTGAGATTGGAGGGCATGTCCAATTCTTTCATATACATTATCTGCTGTGTCAAATTGGAGCAACCTCGAAGAAACAATGAATACGATTGCAGTGCGGGCACATCCTCTGCTTTAATGCAAGGCCAATTGAGAATTTTCTCCATGTATGCAGAAGAGATTTTATATTCATTGCCAAAGTGTTCACCAAGAAGAGACTTGGCCTTTTGATAACCCACACTTGGAGGCAAATGCTGACAGCTCCTGACAAGGTCTCTTGGCTGCCCCCTGGTGCACTGTTCTAAAAAAGATAAGCAGTCACTGTAGTTGTTTGTTTTTCCTTCCACACAGTTTTCAAAGGATCTCATAAACGACTGGAATTGAATAGGGTCACCATCAAACACAGCAATACTTCTTATGGGCAAAGCAGATGCTAAATTTTGCTGGACCAACAATGCAGTGATATCGTTTTGTCTTTGCATAATGTCCATAATGTCAGTGCCTGGGTTATTGTTGCTTACATTCAAAGCATCAGGAGCCATTTGTGTTGTTGGAATTTGACTTATTAATGGATTAGTGTTAGTTGGTATAGTTGCTGCTTTAGTGACGTTTACTTGGGCGTTAATTGGCAGTGATGCTCTGACGTCAGTTTGTGTTATTGCCACATTTACAGGTCGGATGGTGACAGGTGGAGCTCCAGTCTGAGCTACGCTTTCAGTGTTATTTGTAACATCCTTTGGAACAAAATCATCCGCACGGGGATTCAACTGGTTCTGGTTCCTTTGCAAATGAGTTCATTCCGTCTGAATAATCCGATCCTTTAGACCCACACTTTGAATGAATTTCCAACACATTGAGCTTTGCATTAGTAACAGCGAGTTCTGTTTCCAGAGCAAACAGTTCCTTTTCCTTTCTGAGCTGTTCCTCTTTTGCTTCCAATAAATGTTTCCTTTTCAACGCAGCCATGCGCTCCACAAGCGCCACTTTATCGGCTTCTGCCTTTATTCTTGCAGATGAAGTAGATGATGTCTTAGAAACCTTGGATTGTGCACGAGAACTTTTCTCCCCTTGACTTGCAACATTTGAAATGCTGTCTTGGGGATTAACGTCATCAGATTTCACACTTAAGTTATCAGGGAAATGTTCATCATCATTGTCATTTGATTGTTCATAAGGGTGACCAGCATCAGATAACCAGCCCTTTACATTTTCAAAAAACCCAGAAAACAGAGACCGTTTTGCATGAAAATATGTATTTTGACGTTCAACCTCCTCCTCTGGTAAATTCATATTCAAAAAGGCTTCGTGCATGTCATTGGCTTCATCAAGGCACTTCAAACATTTATTCAGCTGAACTTGCACTAAGTTTGCATTGTCCTTGGATCCCATCAAACCACGTATTTCATTCATGCTCCTTTTTATTGGTTTGCATTTCAAAGACCTTTTTTCTTGGCATGTTTTTAAATAAAATGCCAGACCCTTGGCAGTAAATTTGATGCTCCGTTTTGAGAGCACGGATACAGAGTCGCTTGGCTTTGTTGCAACCTCGGACATTTTTCCATTCACTTTGTTCAGTCACTTTAAATTTCCACACTCTTTGTTTCCTCCAAACACGGATAAGATAGTCTATCACACGTGCAGGCTCCGTAGCATCAAGAGTCTTTTATGAATGAACGTAGGTGTGGCTTACCATTTTACGCGATACGCGCACGTCATCCATTGTTTGAAAACTTCCAAAGCTCCCGGTGAACATCCAGTGAAACGAAGAAACAAACGATGACTCAAGCACTCCAATAGCGACGCCGATTTCCAGTACAGCCTTGAGATTCCTGCTCATCGATGCCTTTGAAAGTTTCTTGCGATGTCCGTCGGCCCATGTGGCTTTCAAACCCCGACGCCTTCTCCAATCGGGCAATCCTCTTTCATAAACCACCAGTCCAAAGTTCAAATGTCCATTCACAAAAATCTTCACTTTAAGGTTAGGTTTTTACTTTGTAGTGGCAATTTGTCCATGATCAAATAACTCAAAGAATTATCAAAATCACCAAAAAATAAAAATAAAATAAAATAAATAAATAATTCAACCAAATTCAACTCAAACTACCACTGAGGCACATGGGGGGTGAATGTACAACAGGGATGAAAAGAAGTCCATTTTCCAGGCAATACTTGAAAGTCCAAACGGTTTATTTCTTGTGGCAAACAAAGAACAAAAGAAACACCTCTTGCCGCCCTGCGTAAAAACCGTGCGCCCTCCCCGGTGCCTGACTTCCCTTCACCTACCAACCTGTATATATAAACTCCCGGAGTGCCGTCAAAATAAAAGCATAATATACTCAAATAATACCAAATACTATAGGCAAACCAAAAAAATGGTTTCTCAAACTATGAGAAACAAAAGTAACTAAATAATGAATAAATGTAACAAAAATAATAAATAGCTCCGACACACCTAGATATTTAAAACTGTCAACTTTGTGCAGTGGCATACCGTCAAGAAAGGCCAATACTATGAAGTTGGTCTAGCAGCAAATAATGATCAACAAAATCGAAGGCTTTGGTTAAATTAATGTATATAGCACCAGTGAGCTCACCCTTATCTGCACCAGAGAACACATCATTTGTAAACTTAAGTAGAGCTGTTTGAATGATTAGACCTGAAGCCAGACTGGAATGGTGATAAGATATTTTTGATAGTGAGATAATGGGGAAGTTGATTATAAATTAGCTTTTCAAATACTTTGGCGACGGAACAAGTAATTGAAATTGGTCTGTAATTATTGGTATCAAGTACATCGCCTCCTTTATGGAGTGGAGTGATGCGTGTACATTTCAAGATAGCTGGTAACTCATAGGTGGACAGTGAGAGGTTAAATAAATCAGCAAGTAACATGAACAAGAACATGGGAAGCTAGCCTGATAAACCTGTTCTCCATACCATCAAGTCCTATATTGCTGTCCTCTTTTAATTCGTTAATGACATACCGAACTTTTAATGGAGAAATTTTCCTAAATGAAAAAGAACTGATACGGGATGCTATATTGGTAGAAGTGTACGTAGTCAAACAGGATTCAGGTAGTAGTGAGGAAACGACAGTCAAACAATTGTCAGCTCAGCCTATCAAAAGAAACAGTTGTAGTCTGATAACTCTGTTGTAAATAATGCTGCTGAGCTATGAACCTTTTGTAAAGTGCTTTGTTTGTGCTACTTTTGTTGTAAACTGAATGCGACAACCTGTAGTCACAACAGACTGAACATTCCACTGAAGAGTAAACAATAACTTGATGTTGATTATCTGGACTGGTGTGACAGGACTTCTTTGTGCAGAAAAAAAGTAAATATATACTCAGTGACTTGGAGTACAAATGAAGTGTGTTGGCCAGCTTGGAGTTGTCAACATAGCAGATGAATGGTTTCCAGGCTGTGACAGTGCATCTTTCTCTCAATTATACTGCCTATATTTATAATAGCATCATATGTCTTTTAAAAAATGAATAGAAGACTATAAAAGGGTTATGTTGCTTTGTGTGTATTGCAAGGATGTGCAGAGAAAGTAGGAGGAGCAGGGGCTCAAATTACCAAAAGGGAAATGAACTGAATTTATATATTGGCTACATGACACTGTTAAAGGAACATTAAAATGTATGTATTACAAACCAATGGCTGAGGGTTGGTTTAGGTAAAAAAAAGAAAAAAAGGTTGGAAACAGATAATTATTGATACATGCAAAGAAAAGAAATATATTCACTCAGTGTTGTTTTGCAACATCCTTGTTGCATACTTCTTGTCTCCATACACATTACCCTCCTGCAGAAGTGCTCCGCATAATATTAGTGACAAAATGCACCTCGTCTGGCTGCATGGCTGCATCTTATACCACTTGATTTGTCTCTTGCCATCTTTGCACTGAAGACAAAACTGCCTAAGTATGTTGGTGATGATCCACAAGTTTTCCAGTAAACACATAAATTTTTAAAAGGACATATAAGACACTGGTTTATTTATTTCGCACACTTATTTGTCTTATACTTATTCATAACTACATGTCTGGATATATATATCATTTTACATGTCATTTATTTAGTCCTGAGTCCTTGTTTTATTGTCTGGGTTTTGAGATAATGTTTCCTTAGATTTCTGTTGCCACAATTAATATGATGCAGCAGAGTTGAGTTCTGTTTACTGTGAGAAAAAAAGAATGTTTCTATAGAGAGTTAATCATATTGAATTAGCAAGGCAATAATACAACATTTAAACCACCGTGGCACAATGAGACACATTGTTTAAGCTTTGAAGATGGGGCACAAGAGGTAAAACTTAATCCACTAATCCCCACGTTGCAAGCAAAAGGCAGCCAACCCTAACCCTAACAATGGCTTACTGGCACATTTGGACCAATGTAATAGTTGACACACAGATAGACCCTAACTGCCAATTCCTTAAGTGCAGCAATAAGAAAAGAAGTCTTGAAAATAGGCTTTGTTTGGCCACATAGCCTTCTCCCATAACGCAGCCTACTTCTTCTCATCTCCACTGACTGACTGCGACTGACTCTCTAATAGGTGAGCTATCAAGGATGCTGTGCAGTCACCGGTTGGTGCCACACAGCTGCTGCAACAGAAAGAGAGAATGGTTGGGAGGAAAGAGGGCATCATCCAGCAGAGCATTGTCTCTTGATGTGATCTTGATTCGGTTAACAAACATATTATCTGTTCAACAGCACATGCAACAAGGCATTTATTTCGATTAATTAAAAAATATACATACAAACCAAAAAAACTAAAAAGGTCACACATTTATGATATGATCCTTCCCCTTGAGATCTCAGTGTGCATGTGCATGTGTTGAACCAAAACAGGCTTTTTTTTTAAATTTCAAGAGACTGCTGTGTAAACCTTTTCTACACTTTACTGTGCTAACAGCTCATATCACTGATCCTGTGTCAGCATCCTTATTTTATGTGTTAAAAATAATGAAAAAAAAGCTATGTTGTCAGCAGAGCAGAGGACTGGCATTCAGCCTTATGTTCTACTGTGAACATCAACTGATATTCATAAGAATTTCCAACCTTAGAGGCCTGGTTTTGGCAGAAACATGTCAATATGCAGAAGCAATTCACATTATGATTTCCATTTCACGGGGTCTTTAAACATAGCTCAAGCTTTATCATTAAAAAAAAAGTTTCATTAAAAAAATGACATTTTACTAAAAGGCACTGCTCCTAAATCGTCATATAATTAACCATAAAAAATGTAACTGGCTTAATTTTGAGACTCACCAAAATAAATAAATACATAAATAAATAAATATAAGTATATTTTTTCTTCATGGAGCAGTAAACATGAAGCTTAGCGGAAGTTCAGTCAGGAAGACTCTCTGTGAGCATGCCCTCTAAGTCACTATGCATTTCCCGCTATCATTATGCTGCACTACTCATCATTCTCACCATCCAAACATAATCTGGCACCCATCCTCTTTTCATCCAATCAGTCACTAGTCATTGAATTTAAAAGTGCTCTCTCTCTCTACAGTCATTCAGCTGTCATTCAGCCCGAAAAATTTGCAAAGCCCACCTCCTCCACCTCAATCAAGAAACTGGCCATCTTCTCAATCAAGCTTCTTCTGAAGTATTACCTCATGAAGCATCATCTCCCTTCCCCACCACCAGTGTCAAGGCTCCGGAGAAGTTCTCTTTTCATAGGAGGCAACCAAACCATCAAGCCACTTCCTCGATGATCTTCCTGTGGGGTCTAAGCGCCAAAGACTACTTTTCTGAGCACAATAAACTCAATCTCATTCCAAACCTGTCATTCTCTCTTTTTTAAGTGCCTGCACATACATGGTGATGTAGGAACTTCACTGTGCACACAGAGATGTCTGGGTAAATTTCACTTCTCATACGGTTTGCATCATAAATATTACTGATTATTGAATCATATCAAAGATCTTGCCTCACTTGCTATTCACAAGTCTTCCCCACAGCTTCATAATCTAAAATAAGAGGACTGGCTTGAAATTAATGAGCCTACTGTGTCCCTTGATCAAGAAAACCAGGCCTCAACTGTAGAGGTAGAAGATGTGTTTGTTTTGACCAATTTACCCTTTTTTTCACATTTTTACTTTGACAGCTAATGTTGATGTGGCAGCAGATGCTAAAGGTCGTGACAACAGTGAATTATTTATACCAAACTGAGGAGGACACTGCAGAGAAAAAGGAAATAGAATTAAACAAATATACAGTTGTATTTATGGAGCATGTGCCATCTCTGTTGTTTTGGTTGTCAGCTTATTGATTTTTCGAATTGTTTGCATTCACTGCAGCTGTGAAAGGTCATTACAAGGCAGTTGATATAGGAAACTGTACGCACAGAGGGAGAGAGATGAGAGTGGAGATGACATGTGTGCTTTGTATGCGTGTGTGTGTGTGTGTGTGGACGGGTATAAGCAATGCCTCTGGAGATTGATTGTCCTTTTATACACATACTGATGGCTGAGATGGTTCGTTAAACACCTCCAGAGATTCAATTAATAATGATAATTTAGATCCTACTGTGTGCATGAGCATATATGTTTGTGCATATAAGCGTGTGTAACGTGATTAACATGATTGCCTTCAGCAGGGTTCCCAGAGATGCTCTAATGATTTAATAATCACTTCCTGTTCCCAAGAACAAGGGGGAGGAACATGATCCACATACCACAGCCACACACAAAAAAAAGAAAACATGATTAATAACCAAAAAATGTCCACATCTGCTGGGTGGAGTAACGCTATGTGCAAACGCAGCTGCCTTATAGAGTGGTGAAGTAATGAGACCTGAAATGCAGAAATCATTTTACATTTTTGTACTTCTGGTGCTCTCGTCTCAAAGTCTGTGTGAATTTTGAAATGGTTTCTGGTGAAATGCCTGAAATAAGGTCTGTGGTTAACACTGGCCAAAAATATCAAAATGTTTTTTCTGCAACATAAGCACAATTTTTAAACACAATTTTTGAACTTTTAAGGTTTTATGCGTCTGAAAAAGGCAATTGCTAACAAGTGGCTAAATAAGACTACACTGTCTATGATGATGGATGTCATCACATGAAAAGGGTTTAAAATACATATATAAAGAAATTTGAACATAAATGTGAGACTACCAGTTGACTTAGACATGATCACTTGCTACATCAGGTCTTGCTAAGAGGAGAGGGTTTTTAGATAAGTAAATGTGCAAAATAAAATCAGAAGTTGAACATTTCGGGGTGGTGACGTTTAAGTCATGCAACCACCATGTAATTTATTTCTAACCCAACAATAGCTTGTTGCTTCTGGTGATTTAATTTACGCTTCAAAAACCACAAACATGGTGTTTATCTGTGAGGATTATCATGCTGAACAAAACGTTTCATAAACTTGTTTTGTCACATACATTATTTTCAACAATAATCCAAAGCCCCATTCAACAATTCTATAAGCTTTTTTTTTTGCTAAGGACACCAGAGCAACACTTACTTTTGGGTTGGCCTGCAAATATAAGCCATCCCCTTCACCACACATTTTGTAGGCTGTTGTCACCTTAAATAGGCTTCCAATTGAAAAAACAACCAGCATTAAGACTGTGAATCAGGTGTGTATTGCTGCACTGATCATATACACCGGGCTGATCTCTGTATATAGACTTACCTACTGCAAAAACACTCATTTATGTAAAAAAAAAAAAGAAAAAAGAAATTTGCATTGATATTAATATATAATATATATAATATATAAAGCAAGCCATATATTATCAAAAGTATATTTACTTTTTTAACTTAACTGTATATTTCTGACAGTAAAAAAAATATTTATTCTGTTTATGTAGTATACATTAGTAAAACACTCCTTAAAGCATGAATGAATTCATAATGCCAAACCCTAACCCTAACCCTAACCATAACCATAACCACCTAAAATGAATAATAAGGGTGTTTATAATGTGTTATAAATAAAGTCTTATCATTTTTTTCTTTCTTGTTTTATATCACGATTTCTTTGGCAACATAAATGTTTGAGGCTGTATCACTGATCTAGAACATCAGGGACATAAGGCTTCATCACAACTGCAGATAACTACCCTGAGAACTGTACCAATTTGGCAAGTTACTGGTTTATTGACTTTGCAAATATGATTTGGTGTGGCATGTAAGGCTAACAGCAACAACCAGAACAAGACAAAATTGTTATCATAATTACATAACAGTGACTCTCAGGGGTCTATATTTGTCAATGGCTGCTTTCCAGTTTCAGGTCTACATTTTAAGTTCTGGTCACTTCTGGGGTAAATATGGTGGACACAAATACGAGCATGTTTGGCACAGCATGGCACAATAGAAAAAGGAAGAATAAAGGGTAGAAGGACTGCCATCGACTTCAATAAAGCACAATCAAGTCATCTCATCTCATCTCATTCACTTTGAAACAACTGTGGATAAAGCAGACCAACACTGCCAGTTTAACCTTGCACTGGGCGAAACTGACATACTTTCTAAACATTAAGGCTAATAATCTAAATTTATGGTACTATGAGTAGGCCTTCACAGGCTGATCATGTTTAACAGGTTTGGAAGGCAGTGACTGATATTATAAATGCCTTTTTCCCTGATATTACAAGATCTGCTGCGTTGAGAAATGTGGGTTTTGAGGTCCACATCAGATGATGCATTGAATATATGGATAATTTACCTCAAAATTTCAATTAAATATCAAAGTGAAAAAAAACTCTCATTCAGTATACTGCAAACAGGAGCTGGAACAATGCTGAGGACTGAGCATGAGTAAATCGCTCACACTCAAAGCTGAATGGAAAATGTTAAATGGACTGCATTTCTACAGTTTTTTTTCAAGAGGTTTGAGCACTCAAAGTGCCTTACAATATAGCCAGCATTTACCCATTCACACTTAAATGAGCCTTCTCTCTGAAGTGCCAGCCCGTTCATCAGGAATGCATACATGTAATTTTGTCTAGTTACCTCTGCTTCTGTAGCTCTGTTAATAGTATGTCTAGCTGTCTGCTAGAAGCATTGGGGAGTGTTTTTATTTGCACCATATTACAGGAGCTTTGGACCACTGTGAGAAAGGGTTTTCATGCCCGGAAACGAGTAAGACCCAGTGGTGACAGCTGGTGGGAGACAGTCCGAATTGGCAGCAAGCATGGCACCAGTCACAAAGACAGAAGAATATGTTGACAGAGAAAGCTGAGAGGAGAAAAAGAGAGTGACCAACGAGAAGAGTGAATGTCAGACTGGCTTTCAGTTGTTTGTGAGAGTTTCTCAAAATTAAAGACTGTTAGACAGAAGTGAGAGTGGATTTCTTGGACTCATAAATTATGTTAGCTGGCTTAATCTTGTGTCTTTGGCTGTGTTGACTCTGTTGACATTGTTGACTCGCTTGTTTTAGAACATAAGTCAAGTCAGCACGTTCGACAGAGTTTTAGCCAGTAAACAATGTAGCCATGTGTTAGCAGCATATTGTCTCTGGTTTATATTGTGTAAGCTTGGCATGCTGCTTTTCTGAGTTGTGTGCAACTCTTCTTGTGGCTTTGAAGAGATATTTCCTGTTTTCAGAACAGAGTTTTGTGTGTAGTTAGCATGTAACATTACAACTGATAACACTGTTGTGTGATAGTGGTGTTGGATATAGTAATACAAATATGTGTGTTTGTGACCCGACTGGCATAGCACAGCCTTGCCCTAGTGTTTTCTCTGTGGCTATGTTGCGGAACCCCCTACTTCATTTTGCATATTACAGACTGTATGTATTACATACTGCATGCTAAATGATATCAACATGCATCTTGGAAATTTTCTATAAATCAGGAGGCTATTCATCTGGGAATTTTTTGGCATACTGCATACCTTGCTTGTGTTTACATACAGCATACTACACATTATTTTTTGGCCAAATCAATACATACTGTTAATATCATGCCATTTTCAAAACAGCACACACACATTTGTGTGTGGGTGAGACCACCTGCAACTCATTAACCACATCATCTTCTATTGCTCTTGAAGGAGAAATTTGTTTCACTGGTCACCACAGTCACCACTGGCTGAATACAGCTGAAAATAATGGAGCATGTGCACTCAGCTCATTAACATGAACGATTTTTAAATTGTCGTATGTTTTGTCATTTCATTCTGTTTTATCTTGTGAAGCACTTTGGGTTGCATTTTCCTATGTATGAAAGTGCTATATAAATAATGCTTGATTGATTGATTGATTGATTGATTGATTAACGATCATTTTAAATGACGTGAAACTCACCAAATGTTTCAGTGGTGTTCTCTCAGGTTCTGACACTAAAACACGAGGTTAGACACCGACATATAACCTGGAAACGGCTCTGTCAGGTGCTTCAGGAAACAAATTAACAGCTGTTTCTGGGTTATAAGCCGTTGTTTAACTTCGCTACACGCCACGCCATGCCATGTCACACCATGCCACAAAGCCCAAGCACTGACACACCAAAGAACAGTTACCTCACAGATCTTGAGGTAAGATTGCTATGTCAATTTTTTTTTCTTAGAGTCAACTTTTAAGCTTAACTTTGAACTTAAACAGGAAAAGAAATCCTTCTAGAGAACGTTAAAAAAACCAAAACATCAACAATTCCCTGACAACTGGGCCATTTCCATTTGATGACGAGGCTCATGTGATATGATGTGAAGTCTCAGAAAGGCTTTTTTGTCAAATTTGCTAATGTTTTACTACCTGCTGCAGTTTTTTAAAATACTTTTGGTAAAACAAAACACACACATAAAAGGGTTTTCATCATCATTCGTTGTATTGCTTTGAAATGTTGATTCTATCCACCCAGATTTTGTGTTTTGGATCTAACAGTGAAAGTCCATAGATCTCTGCATGATATTTTCTGCAGGATGTTATGCCAACAACTCACTGCTTGTCCCTCTGTAAATGAGGAAGCCACTTTCTGCTAGCATTTACTCATTTATTATCTTCAGATGAAAATCAATCATTTGTTTGTCTCCAATCAATAAAAAGATGATTAGCTTGTGGTGTGTAACAGCGGTCTAAGGGACTGAGTATATCAGCTAAAAGGAGGAAGAAACATTTGTTGGCTCACTTCTACATAAAATCCAGCTGAACATTTATGCACATTTAATCCCAGCAGGTTTTATTATTTTGACATGTATAACATGTATATTTTCAACCTTCAACACAACAGCTGATATGTACCCTTGAAAAAAAAAATTCCATAATTTTGTTTTCTGCACACTGATGATAGAAAACCGATTCTAACAGATTCAAGTCATCAAACACCTTTCAAGAAACAGTTTCCCTGACACACAAACACACATAGCTGCCACTCTATTTGTAGGGAAAAGTCCACTCAGATATAAAAATATAACACTTAAGGGACAAGGACAGCAGTTCAGTTCCTTTTTTTTGGTCTCATTTAAATGATCCCGTCTTTGTTTCAGTATAGTCCATCGGCCACGAGTGAATCTGTAGCGCTCAAAAACCCATTACTCCCTAGAAACACACTGCCACTTGCTGTTAGGATGAAAATTATTGAGCGAAGCAATCAAGTCGGCTTGTGTCAGCTGTGCAAAGAATGAACACTGCTTTGTTCGCAGTGATAGATTAAGCTTTCAGCAGGCATTCATATTCTTTTTCCTTACAATTACTAGCAAATGGTCGTGTTTTCCTCCTCTGCATTTTTGCTCAATTGTTACATTTGTTGTATCAACAGTGAATCAATCATCTTATATCGAATTTTAAAAATGGCCTGCAAAATTTTCATGCAATGCACTTGAGATTTTGTGTTTTTAAATTTTCTATGGTTCTCTTTAATGATCATGCCTGTTCTATTGAAATTTGTTGTTGAAACCCAGCTGTTAGCTCTGTGATAATAAAGGTGAAAGAAAAGCGAAAGTTCTGAAACATAGACAGTATTTCAAGTTGAGGCTGCTTGGTGTTTTCACCTTGAGATTTTCTTGTGCCTTTAAAGACAAAAGCTTGTCGTAGAATATGGAGTCAAACAAAGACTCATTCAGAACACTTATGCAGCCTGCATTTGTTCACTCCAAAGAGGCAGTGCAATAACTATGCAGAAGCTAGCTGGTAAGTGACAGCGGGTACGATTGGTACGTGCCTGTGTGTTTGTGCATCTGTGTATCTCACCATGAGCTCCATCAGTACCTCTTTCTGACACTTTTCTCCAGTCTTCCTCATTTTTCTGTTTTATATCTATGTGAAGAATTGTATGTAAGGCCCTACATGTGAGTTTTTCACTTAATCAGTTTGTGCAGTGGCGTTCTCTCCTGAGGCAGGACCTTTCTGTGTGGAGTTTGCATGTTCTCCCCGTGTTAGCATGAGTTTTGTCCAGCTGCTCCAGTTTCTCCATCCATAAAAACATTAATGTTAGGTCCATCCCCAATCAGTAACTCAACCGACGTACTGGCTAAGGCCTGGAGTTGGTTGCCGGATGTCACGCTGTGGCTGCCCTCTGCTTCTCAGGGATGGGTTAAATGCAGAGACCAACTTTTACTGTACACTGTACATGTGACCAACAAAGTACTTTTACCTCTACTTTGATTTCATCGCAGAGGTGGATGGTGGTGATAATAGTCACTTGATAAGACCTACAGTGATTAATGTCTTTGTTGTTGCATTCATTTTGTAACACCCTGTGACTACTGCTTTCTCCTCTCATTTTGAAAATGTCAGTTTTATGAGCATCACAAACTTGTTGGGATGAACACAGAAATTTCTGAAAACCTGGACACATACAACTATCTGCTTGGGCAGATGCTACTAAAGGTAAGTGAGAAAATCAGTTTTCTCTAATTTGGATAACAGTTTAGGGCCACTATATGTAACCTAACATAAATTAAAAATGTCTTCAGTGCTCCCTGGTGCCAGTACTTAAAAAAAGAGAGATTTGAATAAAAGGTGGAAAGCAACAAATGGATTGCACCCATTCTCACTTGAACTGTTACTTTTCTCTAAACTTGAGACATTAAAATGTTTTGAAAGACAACATGAATTTATTCATGACTGTCAGAATACTCTTAAATAAAAATGAGTAAATCAAACTTGTCCATGTAACTTTATGTTGTGATGTGATTCAAAATAATCTGTATATGTGAAGGTATTTGTCACAACAAACTATGAATGATCACAGGTATAAACGATGAGGTGAATGCTGCTGCCCTTTAGTTTCCTGCCATTTTCAGGTTGAAACAGAGTTTCTAATCAAGGTGCTGCTAACGCTCAAAACCAGCAGAGCTACAGAGGGCTTAAATGTTCATTACACTGCAGCACTTTCACTGACTGAAGTGTTTTCAGTCATGGCACACTCCTTTTACTCTTGAGCAATTCAGTCTCACAGGCATAAAATTAGACACTTCTGTTTGCTGTTCAACAAACAAATGCTTAACAAATGTTGGCCTACACTGAGAACACTAAAATCCTGCAGTACTGTTTATTGACTCCATGATTCTCATTGTGTGCATCATTCAAAATATATATTATAAGTGGACTTTAGCATCTGCCACAATTTTTTGCCTCTCATAATAAGTTGTGCAAGCACAATTCACTGCTCTTTGTTACAAAGGAGCTTGTTGGGACATATGAAACAAGTCTGGCTCCGCCCTACTTCCACTCAGCTCAGATTTCGCTGAGACACAGTCTGGCAATGAAGGTTGTCTTTAGAATTGCAGAGACAAATTTTTCAATCAGCGACTAGTGGGAGAGGTTCAGTTTGATGACAGAAGTAGAAGTTAAATGCTTAACGTCATGGCAGCGGCATATGGGTCTGGTCTACCAGGTTACCAAGAATCCCTCGTTATTTAAAACTATGCCATGATAAATGAAAGAAATGTTCCAAACTGATAAATAACAACCTTGGCAACCCGGAGAGTGATGTTTTATTTTGATTACTAGCAAAAAGGAAAGTAAGCACGCACATCCATGCCTGGGTGCCAAAACAGAAAACTGAACCATGAAAAGAAAATAGATTCCGGGTGTGAATCTGGTGTGTGGACTCTATTTTCTTTGTCATACTTTGATTACTACACACAAGGAGGAAAAGGAGCTTTAAGTAGGAGTCCTTCTACAGATCTGTGTGGTGTGGACATGAGATTCATGCAGCCTGGGTTTATGCAATACAACACGTTAAAAAAACACTGTACAAAAGCACTAAAATTGACAAAAATAGCTAATATCACACCACATTATAACAACATCTATATGATTATTTCACAACTTGTGCAAAACTAGCGTTAGCCAAGACTTGTCTTGTCAGAAGGCTACAGATGTTTGAGCCACTGTCTGCAGGAGAGAGAGGGCGGTGAGGTACCTGATGTGCTCGTTCTGCCAGATCAGCTAAGGGTCCTGTGATTACAGGAGATGTAGCACATTATGATTGGTTATTGCTTTCAGCAACCAGTCAGTCCTGCACATGTACAAGCAGTCCACCAACTTGGACTACAAGACAAACTTAGAATAAACTGTAAAAAATTTCCATCTGCTAATAACACTAGCATTTTAATGCAAA
>JAQLOL010000016.1:92824-104987 GCA_029783665.1 Naso thynnoides | reverse complement strand
GTTAAATTCCCATGCCTGAAATCGCCCAAAATGGCCATTTTTTTAAACTTCAACGCAAAAAACCGGGCTTCCTGTCAATCTGACCACGCAAGTCCAAGCATGCAAATCTGATTGTCTTGGCATGCTCTACATGCTATCCAAAGTTTCTAACAATCGGTCAAACCACTGATTTTTCAGGAATTTTTAAAGATTTCTAGGGTGCACTGTGGAGCCGTTTGCCCCCACACAGTCACGAAATCTTTGAAATACATAAAATTTCACCATGACTGATTTTTGTGCAAAGTTTGGTGACTTGGGGAGTCTGTTGAAGTCATCAAAAAGGCAGTCGAATATGCTAGCGTAATAATAATAATATTTCCTTGAATTACAATAGGTCCTCGCACCGTTTTGCTGCTTGGGCCCTAACTAGAACTGCAAGCAGTTATGAACAGGGGCCAAGCCACCCCGCGCACCGCCCAACCAGGCGACCTCCTCCGCCACCCTAGGATGAGTTCGAAAAAGTAGGCTTTTCATATTTTGCGATTTGGTGGGAAAAAAAGTCCACCCGCAAATGGGCGTGGCCTATGTCAGGAGATTCTGCTTGATCACTGAACGCATGGATGTAAGATTTTTGAATGTGCAATGTACAGTTTGGGAACCTTAGGCAAAGAAAACTTTGGCATCAATTGAAGTCGAACGTCAAATTCTGCTTTCCAGATATAACTTAATTATAGCGCCCCCTATTGTCTGATTTTCACCAAATTTGGTACACACCCTCTGAATTCTATGCAAAAGGTGGGTCATAAGTTTCATGATGATAGCATTTGATTTGGTTAAGATATAGCAAAGTTTGTATTTAGATCAGTAATGTCAAAATTTGTTAATAAATAACATGGCAAATTTTGGAGCTAACAAAATTCCTTTGATATCTTTAGGTCAGGACGGTCTGAAGATTGTATGAGCAAATTTTGATGCGGCTCGGACAAATACCCTAGGAGGAGTTCGAAAAAGTACATTTTCCACATTTTGCAATTTTGCAAAATTTTTTGGGTGGAAATGATCATATTTGACATCAAATGATTCAGGGCAAATTAGAGAACGCAATGATATAACACTTTTCAGTTTCTGACCTATGGTGTGCGAGTTAGAGGGCAAAATTTGATATAGCGCCCCCTCACTGGTGGATTTGCACAAATTTTTATATGTGGCCTCAAGAGAGTCCTAACAATGGGCACAACAAATTTTGTTGTTGTGAATACATCCATCCATTGTCAATGCTTTGCATTCCCGGTTCCCAGGCCCCGCAGACTTGGCCCCCTAAATATTGTACACATGTAATGTAGACATAGCTACTGTAAACTTATTGGGGTGACAGAGGGGCTAACAGATGCAGATTGTAATCATGATAATGACAATGTAGAGACGTGTAATGTTACACGTGAAATATGTCAACATAGCGAATATTTCAGTGTATTGGGTTGACATGGAGGCAAAAGATTGCTGCTGTTAGCTTCTTATGTCCATAATGACAACAACACTGACCTGCTTCAAGCAAATAAACACTCTGATTTTGCACACAGATGGTACAAACGTGTTAGCTATATTAGCTTTATGAGGCCAACATGGAGGCTAACGGGTAACTACCGTTGGCACCACAACAACAAAAAAGGATCTCCGTTGAGCAAATAAACAGATTTTTTATAAAGATTGTGTAAAACATATTTACTGCGTTAGCTTATAAGGCTGCTGTTGTGTTGAGAACAGTTCCCCCATCGAGATTGTTCCCTTGACACAACACCGGCATAGAGGCTAATGTTATTTTGAGACGGAGTAGGCCAACAGAACAGCTAACATCAGCTTTCACTGTTATAAGCTGGCATTGACCTGATTAGTTATCGATGTTGCAACGCAGGATATTTATTTCATAAACATAACACAACTTCCATGATAAAACAACAGATTATCTGTCCAACAAAAACTCTGCAGTCATGGCATCATCTATGAGGCCTGCTGACTCCCGGAGCTGACTCCACCATTGAAATGCAGTCTCAATATTTACTCGTGTTTGTCCTCTGGCTTGGTCCAACTTTTTCTCTGTTTCAGCTTTTTCAGCAGCAGACTTTCTTTTTCTTTCTTGCCTCATCGGTGGGGCGAGCAGAGGTGGCAGAGGTGGTTTTCTTTGGTTTTTATCCTTCATTCTTTATCCTGTCTGGCTCTCCTTCTCTCAGTGTTTTGCCGACCATAAGGGAAGCCGTGCTGTGTGTTGTTTTGGGGGCGTAGTGGAAGGAAGGAGGGAGGGACAAGGGAGGAGAAAGGGTTGGGCAAAACTGAGCCAGGACACTTCCACTCAGACCGAGCAACAGTGATTGGTTGGATTCTTTGCAGGCAAGCAGCCGCCAGAGGGAGTGGATTTTTTTCGTTCCTTTTTGTGTCAGTAACATGTAAATTGTGCTTTTAAGCCTTAAACACCATCAAAATGAAGATAATGACTTTGATTAATGTTAGAAATAGTAGACTCCAGCTTTAAGAGTGTACAAAGCAGATTCCATGAAGATTACAAAAAATCTCTAGAAGTTTGTTAAAATACAAAATCTGGAAATAGCCAAAAATGGATGTTAAATTCAAAATGGGCAACTTTCTATTGAGTTTAGCTAATGTTTCCAAGAGACGTTTTGGAAAATCATGGTATCATACGTGTGCCAAATGTGGACATGTAGGTGAAAGTAGTCCCAGGGGCTGCGGACAGTTAAGGGAGCTCTAGTGAGCCACTTTGTCCCCAACTCAAACCAAACCACGTCAGGCAATTCATTAATAATAGTATTAATGATAAATCCTTGCATTACCATAAATCCCTGACACCGCATGCTCAGGGCCCAATTTAAATATGTCAGGGTCAGTTAGTGTAGTGTCTTTTTGTTAGGGTCAGTTTAGTTTTTGTTTCCACTTCCTGTTTTATTTGGATAGTTTTGTCTCCCCTTGTGTTGTCTCACTGTGGCCCACTTCATCCACACGAAAAGAGGTTCAACGTTTCCTTTGTTTTGCCAATTTTTATTGCAAATTTATCAGAAATTTTAGTACTGTTACTGCTCCTCTCCATTCTCTTACCTTGTCAAAGGTTTGATTCTCCTGGTCTCCTTAAGCAGAAGCAGCCTTCCAGTGCCTCAAACAAAACTTTGCCACAGCTCCTGTTCTGACACTCCCTTCACACTCCAGCCAGTTCACTGTGGAGGTGGATGCTTCGGACACTGGCATAGGAGCTATCTTATCCCAACGGCCAGGTAAAGACAGCAATATTCACCCTTGTGAATATTTGTCCAAGAAACTGTCTCCTGCAGAACGAAACTATGCAGTGGGGGATTGTGAGCTGTTGGTCGTTAAGACTGTGCTGGAAGAGCAGAGACATTGGTTAGAGGGGGCGGAGCATCCATGTGTAGTCTGGACTGACCACAAAAATTTGGAGTATTTAAAGATGGCTAAGAGACTGAACTCATGTCAAGCTAGGTGGGCTCTATTCTTTTCTAGATTTAAATTCACTTTGTCTTACCGCCCAGGCTCTAAGAATGCAAAGCCAGATATTCTGTCACGACTTCATTCCACCCTGAGACTGACATGGAGGAACCCAGCTCAATACTCCCAACAACATGTTTTCTAGGAGCAGTTTCCTGGGAAATCGAGGCCAAGGTGAAAAGGGCTAATCAGATGACAGCTGTTCCTGCAGAGGGCCCTCCTAACAGATTGTATGTAACTCCTGAGTTGAGGGAAAAGGTCATTCGCTGGGCTCACAATTCCATGATTTCCTGTCATCCTGGTGTTCGAAGAACCATATTCAGGAAAGATTCTGGTGGCCCATCATAAAGAAAGATGTCTCTGAATATGTTGCAGCCTGCTCTGTGTGTGCTCAGAACAAGTCTTCCAACGCCACACCTACTGGCCTCCTCCAGCCCCTCCCTGTGCCTCAGCACCCCTGGTCGGACATTTCCCTGGACTTCGTCACTGGCCTCCCTCCCTCTGAAGGTAATACCACAATCATGACTGGTGTTGATTGATTTTCTAAAATTGTGAAGTTTATAGCCTTGCCTAAACTGCCTTCCGCCAAAGAGACAGCGGAAGCTCTATCCCACCATGTTTTTCGAGTCCATGGGTTCCCTAGCAACATCCTGTCCGACTGAGGGCCGCAGTTTGTGGCAAAGTTCTGGGAGGCCTTCTGTAAGTTACTGGGAGCCACAGTGAGTCTCTCGTCAGGTTATCATCCTGAAACCAATGGCCAAACAGAGAGACTCAGTCAGAAGCTGGAGACAGGGCTCCGATGCCTCACCTCTCAAAATCCTGCGGCTTGGTCCAAGATGCTCATCTGGGTGGAATACGCCCATAACACTCTGCCCTCAGCTTCTACAGGTCTCCCCCCCTTCCAGTGTGTCTTTGGCTATCAGACCCCCCTGTTCCCTGAACTGGAGGCTGAAGTGAGTGTCCCCTTGGTGATCACCCTGGTGCGGCAATGCCAGCAGATGTGGGCACGAGCCAGGCAGACTCTCCTCCACTCCTCAGCAGCTCATAAGAAGGCTGCTGACCGAAGGTGACGACCTGCTCCTGACTACCGTCCAGGCTAAAGAGTGTGGCTCTCAACAAAACACCTACCACTGCACATAGAATCACGTAAATTGGCACCCAAATTCATTGGACCATTTCCTATTTCAAAAGTTATAAATCCATCTGCTGTGAGACTCAGACTGCCTAGGTCCGCCAGAATCCACCTATCATTTCATGTGAGCCGAATCAAACACACAAGGACCAGCCCTCTTGTCCCAGCAACTAAGCCACCTCCTCCTCCCCACTTCATCGATGGGGGCCCGGCTTATTCAGTCAGAAGACTCCTGGCAGCCAGACGCAGAGGCTGTGGTATACAGTATCTGGTGGACTGGGAGGGCTATGGTCTGGAGGAACGGTCCTGGGTGTCCACTAAAGACATTCTGGACCCTCAGTTAATCAAAGACTTTAATAAAGATCACCCTCAGGGTCTGAGGCTGCCAGGTGTTGGCCATAGAGGCGGGGGTACTGTCAAGGTCAGTTAGAGTAGTGTCTCTTTGTTACCGTCGGTTTAGTTTTTGTTTCCACTTCCTGTTTTATTTGGATAGTTTTGACTCCCCTTGTGTTGTCTCTGTGTTTACTTCCTTCCTTTGTTCTCTTTCCCGCCTTTTGACCATTACCCTCATGTGTTTCAGCTGTGTCTTGTCTCCCCACCCACTGGTGTGTATTTAAGCTGTGCTCTCCTTTCCCTCCTTTGCCAGTCATCCTGCATTTTTTCCTTTGTATTTCCCAGTGTTTCTGTGTTTTGACCAGTTTTGGATTTTTGGATTTCGAGCCTGCTTTATGTCACTGTACCTTCGCCTAATTCTGACTGACTACCTGGTTTTTTGATTTGGACTGGAATAAACGGCTTTTGATTGCACCTTCCCCGTGTGACTCTGCTCTGTGGGTCCTGCTTGCCCTCATGGCCTTGACAAAATACAAAAACAACCCCAACAAAAGTGTAAATTCTTCCTTTCAGGGTAAATCGCTCCCCATTAGACTCAGGGTGTCAATTTCTCTCCAAGCTCCAGTCTCCCCCCAACTCTCACAGGTGCAGTCATCGTCAGAAGCTGTGTGACGTTGTCTGTCACTTTGCTCTGCCCATTCAACCAACACAATATGGTCGTGGGTTCAATACCCAGCTGGGGTAGGAACTTTGAGTGGAGTGTGCATGTTCTCTCCGCATGTGTGTTGGCTCTCTCCATGTTCTCTGGCTTCCTCCCACAGTCCAAACACATGCAGGTTAACTGGTGAATCTGAATTGTCCATAGGTGTAAATATGAGTTTGAATGGCTGCTTGTGTCTGTATGTCATCCCTGTAATGAACTTGAGACCTGTCCAGGTGAACCCCGCCCTCGCCTCGTCTCAACTTGGATTGACTCCAGCCCCTGCAAAAGATAAGCGGTTACAGATAAGACTATTCTGACAGTTTCACAATCAACACAGGTAAGGCTAATTAATGTTACACAGGTGCTTAAGTTAACCCCGCTGACAGTGAATTGTTAGGACAAACACTGAAAGAGGGCGTTTTCACAAGATATCCTGTACCAAATAATGTTAAAACCTCCCAGCCTAATTGTGGTTTTAGTGCATTTATTTGTTAAACGTTTGTGAAACCATGGTGTGATTTGGCAAACCAAACTAGATTTCTCATATTAATTGTTGAATGAATGACATTTATAGCCTAATCATCTCCAGCCAACTTTAAATGGTGCTATAACCGCATGTCGATAGGATATCTGTTAGCTATGTGACATCAGAGGTATTGCTGTGCTTGTTTGTTTAATACTCACTGTTTTACCAGGTTTGAATAATCTTCAACTGTGTTGACTGCCTGCTTACCCCACAATGCATGTCACCTCCAGACAGTGTCCTAATTTTGGTGTAGCTGTGTAATGTGGGATGAGACATTTGGCATTTTTTGAATAAACCTTGAAAACTATAAGTAATGAAACAGAAAGTGGTGTTTGGGTGAAATAAACCTTCAAAAAGTGAATATGTTTGGATGGATACTGTTTTGCACTTTTGTGCTCATTCAATCAAACTGCAGCCTCCTCTATTGCAGGAATGTAGAATTGCAGTCCATACAGAGAGCGGAGCAGAGGAGGCGAGACAGGCGGAGTAAAAATAACGTTGGTGGAAAACCCGTGTTTCTGTAAGTGCACTAAAAGCTTCTCAACAAGAGCAATGATTCAACCCAAAAAAGGATGGACAGAAATCCTGGCGTTTGTTAAACCACCCGACGTGAATCTGGCAACCTTCCTTATTTCTTATTAGTGCTGAGATGAAATTTAGGGTTAGTGGGGTATATTTTGTTTTTCAGTCTAATGTTCATCTTCTGCTAGAGCTTCGATTAAAAAATAACCCTTTATCCTCGGGAAGAGTTGTGTCTCTTGTATTTATCTGTCTGTCTGCCTGTCTGTCTATCTGTCTGTCTGCTTGTCTTTCTGTCTGTCTATCTGTGTGTCTGCCTATCTGTCTGTCTGTGTGCCTGTCTTTCTGTCTGTCTGTGTGTCTGCCTATCTGTCTGTCTGTTTATCTGTGTGTCTATCTGTCTGACTGTATGTCTGTCTGTCTCTGTATATGCCTATCTGTCTGTCTGCCTGTCTGTCTATCTGTCTGTATGTCTGTCTGTCCGACCATCTATCTGTCTGTCTGCTTGTCTTTCTGTCTGTCTATCTGTGTGTGTGTGCCTATCTGTCTGTCTGTGTGCCTGTCTTTCTGTCTGTCTGTGTGTCTGCCTATCTGTCTGTCTGTCTGTCTATCTGTGTGTGTGCCTATCTGTCTGTCTGTGTGCCTGTCTTTCTGTCTGTCTGTGTGTCTGCCTATCTGTTTGTCTGTTTATCTGTGTGTCTATCTGTCTGACTGTATGTCTGTCTGTCTCTGTATATGCCTATGTGTCTGTCTGCCTGTCTGTCTATCTGTCTGTATGTCTGTCTGTCCGACCATCTATCTATCTGTCTGCTTGTCTTTCTGTCTGTCTGTGTGTCTGCCTATCTGTCTGTCTGTTTATCTGTGTGTCTATCTGTCTGACTGTATATCTGTCTGTCAGTATGCCTGTCAGTCTGTCTGTCTGTGTGTCTGCCTATCTGTCTGTCTGTCTGTGTGTCTATCTGTCTGACTGTATGTCTGTCTGTCTCTGTATATGCCTATCTGTCTGTCAGTATGCCTGTCTGTCTGTCTGTGCGTATGCCTGTCTGCCTATCTGTCCTCCTATCTATCTGTCTGTCTGCCTGTCTGTCTTCTATTTGTCTATCCGTCTGTCTATGTGTTTAGCTATGTGTCTGTCTGTCTGTCTATGTGTCTATCTGTGTGTCTAAGTGTTTATCTGTCTGTCTGTCTATGTCTTTATCTGTGTGTCTATCTGTCTGTCTGTATGTCTGTCTGTCTGTCTGTCTATGTGTTCAGCTGTGTGTCTTTCTGTCTGTCTATGTGTCTATCTGTCTGTCTATGTGCTTATCTGTCTGTCTGTCTGTCCGTCCGTCTTTGTCTTTATCTATGTGCTTATCTGTGTGTCTATCCGTCTGTCTATGCGTTTATCTGTGTCATCTGTCTGTCTGTATGTCTATCTGTCTGTCTGTATGTCTATCTGTCTGCCTGTCTATGTATTTATCTGTCTATGTGTTTATCTGTCTATCTGTCTATGTGTTTATCTGTCTGTCTGTCTGTCTATGTGTCTATCTGTGTGTCTGTCTTCCGATTTGTTAACAGATTTGTCAGTCATGACACTCCGTTTCACAAATGTTGTATGTTGTCATCTCCTGTTAGTTCACTACATAGAGACTGAGGGTAAACATAACATGAGCGCCATCTTTAGACCAGCTTGCATTACTTCAGTTCTTACTTCAGTCCGTGAAGAGGAAGTACAGAATAAAAAAATGGGAGAGGAGAAATTATTGCATTAGATTATTGATGAAATAATAATAGAATTTTTTGATGGGTTAGATTTTTTTCGGTGTGTGTGACATCCTAAATTATTTCCTAGTTAGCTGTGCACCGACTTTATTGTTGTTGTTGTTGTTGTTGTTGTTGTTGTTGTTGTTGTTGTTTTTAGTTTAGGTGCACCTTGCACACCATTTCATTTGTTGAGCTGACAGTTTTCTAACGGATTTTCAGTCTCATTGGAATGCCGCCCTTCTCTCCACCTCCGTCCTCAACAAGTGTCTTGCAAACTCTGGAGCCTTTTCAGTTGCAAATGCGCAGGCTGAGGCTCATCCATTGGTCCACAGGCGACTGAGTGCAGGACAATAAAAGACATGTCGGAGTGAACAAGCAGCGGAGCTCAGTGTAAGCCTGGTGGACGAACAACACTGAATGTTCTTAGTGAAGGCCTGTGTCCGTATCAGAGAAGTTACTGTCACATTTTTATGGGCCTGTGAGGAAGCAGTAGGTCGACTTTTCGTCCGTTGCGTGTCTTTGGTCTCAAGTCTTCGTGGTTAATTAGTTGATTTGGCTCAGCCGGCGCTGCCAGTTAAACCTGCGGGGAAACTTGGTCTGAAGCGGCCGAGTGGACGGCGACTGCTGCGTGTTTCAGCTTTCCAACTTTTCTTCAAGTCCTCTGCACCCATAGCATCTGTCCAACATGTACAGCATGATGGAACACGAGCTGAAGCCCACCGGACAGCCCCCTCCTCACCAGAGCTCCCAGGGAATGTCACCGGTCACCGGGAACATGTCCGTGAACATGGGCAGTGCCGGCAATTCTCACCCGAGCGTGAAAACGCCCTGCGCGCACGGAGGCGACCCCATGGACAAAGTCAAGCGGCCCATGAACGCGTTCATGGTCTGGTCCAGAGGTCAGAGGCGCAAGATGGCTCAAGAAAACCCCAAAATGCACAACTCTGAGATCAGCAAGCGGCTGGGAGCGGAATGGAAACTCCTGACGGACGCGGAGAAGCGACCCTTCATTGACGAGGCAAAGCGGCTCAGGGCAGTCCACATGAAGGAGTACCCGGACTACAAGTACAAGCCGCGCCGCAAGACGAAGCCCCTGCTCAAGAAGGACAACCAGGTGGCCAAGTACCCCCTGTCCGCCGCAGGGAACCTGCTGGCTGCGCCTGGCCAAGGTGGCAGTCCAAGGATGGAGAACTACGGCTGGGGCCCCGCCGGGGGATACGTCGGCATGCAGGGCGAGGCGCTGAGCTACACACAGCAGCTCCACCGGTATGACCTGTCGGCCCTCCAGTACCCACCTGCCATGGCCGCCCCGCAGTCCTACATGAACGGAGCCAACACGTACAGGTGAGCACCTCCTGTCTCTGAACACCTGCAGAGCTTTAGAAAACAGCTGAGTCTGCTGAATCCTGATTCGGTTTCTAGGCGAACTGGCTAAAAATGACGTGTTTCAAAGTCACTTTCAATCATGAGGGAAAAAATGAGCGAACGTCTTTGTGTAAAGTCCCAGCGAACATTTCGGCCCTAAGGCGGAGAACGACGAGTTAAAATTTAAAAAAATAATGTTTGTGTCCGTCAAACCCACCGGAACTGTCCGCGTGGCATCCACGTGGTGACCTCAAAGTCAGTTATTGACTTACGTCATTATTTTTAAGTAGCTGATAATAAAATTACCCCCCCCCACCCAACACACAGTGCTCTGTCCACCTGTTCAGACGTCATTCACAACCAGCCCCCCCACCACCCACCGGTCTTAACAGGTCGTTACATTACTTTAAAGGTTTAAAGAAATGTAACGACCTTCGTTTACGACCTGTTTCTGGCTCCATGAGATGGGAAATAATTCTAAGTGCTGAGGCAGAGGAAGCTGCGTCTCCTCACAAAGTCTGTTAAAGGTCGCTGTAGTGGAGAACCGGTTCAGTTCAGGTCACGTTTTATTTATTTACGGGCCTGTATTATTTTTATTTACATTTAGTTTTGTTTATCATTGATGCTTCTGTGTTACTTTGTTCCACCTGCAGACGCAGCTTGTTGAAATCTTGCAGTTTCACACATTTGTTTTTAGTTTTTTATTGCAGGTTTTTGATGTGATGGTGTAAAATTCACCTCTCAAACTCTGAATGTCTGTCGGAGCGTGCATGTGGATGCACAGACAGCGAGCTGGTTGTTTGTGTGACTTTCTCTTGGCCGACGTGCCTGGAATGTTGATCACTGAGACTTGATGGCAGGCAGGAGTCACTGCTGCGTGTGTGGTCCTTTACCCACAATCCCTTACTCCTGCTGCGGCCTGTTGTACTGGTTCGTCTTTGCCTCCTGCCCCCAAAACTACAGAGACTAAACTCTTTGTTCTGGTATGAAGGCGGAGGATTTATTTCAGTATCTGTAACACAACAGTTCAGACATTTTCTCTGCTGCAGGTGAAACTTTTACTCCTTCCTGAAAAATGCGTTCAGTGTGAATCATCACGTTTAAAATTCTCGTATGTTCCCACGAAGTCTTGGTAACCGCGCTCTGAGAAAAACAAAAACCAAGGACCAGCTTTGTTGTGACTAACAGCACATCAGCAAAACTGACTTGGAAACTGGCTTATATACTTCCTTGTGCCTGACAGACCCTTGAAGGCCGTCGATAAGGGACCTCCAGAGTCCTCAGTCACTGGCTTTCTTTTCTGGCCAGGTGATTCCCATCTCCTTCCTTTGTGTGCCTGTAGATCCCTCCGCCAGGTGTTTTTTGGCGGGCCTCTTTTCCTCTTCCCTTGAGGGTTCCAGGTCAGAGGCTGTCTGGTGGTGTTTGGTTTTCGCAGATTGTGCTCTGTCCATCTTCACCTTCTTCATCCACTTTTGTCAGTAGCCATAGCTGCTCTGTCTTCATCCACAGATGGTCACTGGTGATCTTGTCTGGCTTGTCTGGGTTTTCAGAATTCTTCATGGGCAGCTGCTGATGAAGGTTTGTACTTTACTGATTGCGGTCTTTGTCGTTCTCCAGGTCTCGGCTCCAGGACTGATTTTACGTTGGAGTTGAAGGTTCTTATTTTGGTCAGTTGTTGTATCTCCTTTGAGCACCAGATGTTTCTGAGTTGTAGGAAGGCTGCCCGTGCCTTACCTGCTCTTGCTTTGATTCTGAAACAGGTGTGTTTATATTGGGGTCAGGTGAAACGCAGTGTTTCCTGTACAGATGTTAAAGGTTTCCTCTGCATCTGCATCAGACGTCAACAGGTGTGACAAAGCGTCAGTGTTTGATGAGTTGGGAATGAGCGCGGGCTGTTCGTTCAGTATTTGTTGAACCTGGAATTAAAATGGAAATTTCAGCAGCAGGTGTCTCCTCCAAAATATTTTCAGTTAACAAATTAAACCAGAGCATGTGGTGTTAACATATTAATATGTGACAGTGGAGTAACTGTGAGCACATGTACACATGTAGTACATGTTGAAAATGACACGTTGGCCTCACCATACTGTTTTTTGTTTTTTTTTTACTGGCAGTGTCGCAAACATTTTATTTTCATCATCCAACAGTTTAGCACGACTGGCTGCATGAGAGTTCTGCTGCTGACCTTCGGTCTGACGTCAGTGTCTTACAGATGCTTTGCAAAAGGCACGTGGTCACAGTCTCTCTGCAGCTGAAAATGTACCAATTCAACTTAAATGTCAAAAACTTGTGTGTGTGTGTGTGTGTGTGTGTGTGTGTGAGTGTGTGTATATATATGTGTGTGTGTGTGTATATA
>JAQLOL010000016.1:55000-68005 GCA_029783665.1 Naso thynnoides | reverse complement strand
GGAAGCCACGGTAGGCGTGGTGTGTCTTAAAGAAGTTTTCACATCAGCTGCTAGAATGTCAGTAAATCCCATAACATTTATTCTATATGTGGTGGAGAGATATTCTCATACGATAGAGAACAATATTGCATAAGCTATCAGCTACCATCTTAAAGGAAACTGGAGATAGGCTAAAGGTGCGGTTCACTTTCATCAGTATTAGACAAAGATGAGTCATGCTCCTCCAAACTACCACTGGGATCAACAAGTTTGTCAAGTAAATGGCTGGAAGCAGCAAAGTGATTATTAAAGGCTGTACAGATTTCATAGTTGTGACTAATTTGACGTGGGCCAATGTTAATACATGCAGGCAGAGAAGAACTGGGTATGTTACAGGTAGATTGGACTATCTTCAAAAATTTACTGGAATTATAAGATCGATTTGTAAAATGCTGCAGATAGTAATCCGTTTTGGCTTTCCTCACAGCAGCAGTCCACTTATTCCGTAACTGTCTGAAAGCAAACCAGTGACAGGGGTCACTGGTTTGTCTGGCCAGTGCCCAGGCTTTATTTCTGGAGTAGAAAGGGGTAAGAAGCTCAGCAGTAAACCAGGGAGTTGAGTTAGATTTTGTCCTAATGTTTTGAAAAGGAGCATGCTTATCTAAAATTGAGTTAAAAACATCAGTGAAATAACTTAAGGCTAACTTAGGATCAGGAATTTTGATAGTGTCTGCGATTGGACTTTGTTCAAGAATGTCTGGTCACTAAAATGTTTTAAGTTTTGTCTGACCACCAAGTGAGAGTTTGCTTTCTTAAGTTTCACATCTCTAATGCAGACAATTGGGCGCAATGATCACTGATGTCAAGGTCAAGACCACCGCAGGCCAGATAATTCTTTGGTTTATTCGTTAGTGTTAGGTCAATTAAAGATGATTTTGAGAAATGCTTTGGATTAGGGCAAGTAGGATGTGAGTTAAACTGTGATTTTGGAGCTGAAAAGGCTGGTTTCAGGTGATTTAAAGGATGAACACAGACAAAAATGAGGTTCCCAGGGTATGTACTAATTTGCTAATTTTGCAGCATGTCGCGCGATTATGCCGTAAATAAAGCTGAGAGCACAAACATTTGACAGCTCATTGACAGATGATAGAACGTTTGACAGCTCGAAGCCGTGATGATGACAGATGACAGCACGTTCAAGTCTAAGTACTACACAAATATACTGTGACTCGCATGTACAATGAATAAATTATTTTTATACAATTGCTGTGCGAAGTTCAGTTGATAATCCACAACAAATGTCAACTTTTATTTAAAGAATATTACCACTTGACTTATTTATGATTTTAATTCTACAAAGTACATCACATGAGGAAAACAACTGTTTTGCGGAATGAATCCTTTATATCTTATTTTACTGCTTTGAATATAGAGTCAAAAGTAAGGGCGCACTATTATGGCAAAGTAGTATGTCCCAGTTGTTTGCATACTGCATGCAACAGTACATACTTGATGAGGGCAGCCATAATATATGCTGGTAGTAAAAGGACACAGTATGCAATTTGGAACGCAGCAGCATATGTATTGTGAGTAATTTATTAACCAGGTACTTTTTTATTTTTACTTGAGTAGGTTTCTCAAATGGTAATTTTCACTTTTGCTTGAGTATAGATTTTTAGTACTCTGCTCACCACTGCCTGTGGGTTGAGTACCTCAAGTCTGAGGAATTGTTGCCCAAAATGTATGTCAGCTCCAATCATTGCATGCAAATCCAAGCATGTCACTCGCAAATTTTGCGGTGCGTAATAGACATGGTGGAGGCTTGAAATCACCCTGATGTCCAGCTATCTGATGTACTGTAAAAATAATGGGTCAACAACAACAACTGCCTTTCTGTCTCAAGCAGTCATGTGACTGATCATGATCTCGCCTGTTAACTTAGCTTGAGAGGCAAAAAGCACAGACAAAAACAATAATCATGGTTTTGCATGCCAGAGTCAATTACACAAATAATGCTGAGAACACTATGACCACATCTCATGAAGTTGCATCCTAATTAGGTCATTATAAACAACTCTTCATGAAATTTTAAATCGTAATTTAAGTTAATTATTCAAAACTGTTCGTTATGTAAGTTGATTAGCTGAGTAAAACTGTCAAAAAGTTCTACAAATCTTGAAAAAATGAAACGTTAGTTGCAAATGACCAAATCAAATGTTTTTACTTTTAGTATTTTTTAGTTTCATGTTTACTTACCACAAGTAAAGTATGGCAACAAGGTCTGCCGGGGTCGACCATTTGGTTGACAAAGCCTCAAGGCTGTGGCAGACTTATTTGCATTAGCTCAGAGCTACCAGCTAACAGTAACTGTCTAGCAGTGCTGAGTGGCTAAATTAGCTTACCGCTAAGCTAACTAAGTTGGCGTGTCTCAGTGCTTTGACCCACCTCAGCTCCACCTCCTTGCCCAGTTTTGGATAGTTAGCATTTAGGTGGGCTATGGGCGGAGTCTACTGCTGGCAAATGGCAGCGCCCATGACAAGAAAACGGTTATCTGTAGTTTAATTGCAAGTAAACTCTGCTGTCCCCCCCTCATACACTGTTTGTAGCGAATAGGCTACTACAAACACATGAAGCTGGGCATGCACTGCACAATTTTATAAATGTTGTGGTTTAATTTGAACTCACACCGCTCGAGTAAATCGGCTGCAGTGTAAAGCCAAAGCTCACGATTTATGTGCTCACACTGTACGTGCAAGACCGGCCTGTCGGCCCCCACCAGCCGTCTTGGCTATTGAAAATTGTCAGTAAAGATTCGTTTGAAAGCTCAGAGGCAGGTTTGTTTGCTAGCAACAATATTCCAAAGGCAGAAGCGTGCTGCCTCGATAATTTGTACTGTCCTGTGAGCCGAAACCTCTAGAAACAAAAGATGTGCCGGCACATGGACAGTAATGTTATGGCTTTTAGATTTTCACAGATAATTTGAGGTGAGTTGGCTCCCCCTGTGCACTGCATAGCAAACAATGCCGAAATTCGACCTGACTTTAAAATAAGTCATGGGGCTCAACAATCGCATCAAGCAAGCTAATGAACTCGCAGTTACGACAGAAACTGTCGAGTCAGCCTGGGAGAGCCCGATTGGTCATTTGGCGGGCTTTAATGAAATGCTATTGTGCAATTTCCAGCCCTTTTGGCTTTTTCAGTCCTGGAAGCTGATGTTAGCCACAATATTAAAACCACTGATTGATGAGGTAAATAATTTGAAAATCTAATTACAATCTGGTGATCCACTGGAAAACCTTGAGTCCTGACTTTCATGGATAAAGGCTTTAATGGCAAATTGTCACCTGACTAAGATACAGACTTGCTCTGTAATTATTACAGATGACCAGAGTTCAGTAAGGAAACCAACGCTGCCTGTATGACAGATCCTTTTCTCCCAAAGCGCTCTGCTTGGCGTGCAGCGTGGCAGGACGGGTGTGCAGCAGGTGTTGTAAAACAGAACGGTGCTGGGGACATGATGTGATGGGAAATGTGCGACTGGAACTTAATGATGATTTTGACTTGATTACCCCACAAACATGAGCCACAGCTTTCCAATCATTGCAGCTCAGTTTTGTTAATATCCCACGTTTGATTTTAAAGCATATAAGCGCTTTCCGAGACATCAGGGGGTTTGGCTGGCTACAAACAAAGACGGGTAATTTCAATTCTCCCCAAATATATTGAAGCTTAACATGCGGCTTGGGGCCCCATACATCCGCGTAGTCCACATACAGCAAGAAACGGCTCTGAATACTTCCAAACACTGTAATCCATTCGTCTTCAGAGTTTTCAAAGGGCTCTCTCATGTGTGAGTTAACTGTCTTTGTCATTTTATTGCATCGGCAGACCTCTCAAGGATCTAGTCAACAGATGTAATTTTTGTGGCCAGCTTTAGTTACTGTTTATTGTGATATAATAACCAGTTAGACTCTAAATGCAGTTAACATTAGCTCACGTGAGCAACACTTTATCATCGATCATAGCTGTGTCTGACATTTTAGTTGCCTGATAATAAGAAGTTATTGGCATTTGATTTGTTGGCGTAGAAAGTTCAAGTTTGTAACACTTAGTTGGTAAGGACTGTATCAGTATCAGCACTCCCAGCTCCCAACCGATGCATCACTTTTTGTTTATTTCTTTGTTTTTTAATTAATGTAGCTTCCACTCTGGCTTATAATTCAGCCAAATTTAGCAAAGTTGTTGATCTCTGACTGGTATATGTCCATATATAACTCAAATGATTTGATGTAATTATACTAATCTTCATACTTATACTATGTATACGCTCACTGTGCTTCCTCTCCCTTGGGCCACAGTGTGTTGTACATACTGTACCTGTATGGGAGGGTTGGTCCTAAAAGAAGGTGTGATCAGGTGCATTGTTGGCATACTGCAATTTTGAGGCACCAGAAACCATTTGTGCTGTTGACCAACAAAAACACGTCTACAGTTCACTTGGCGCGTAAACACGAGGACACGCAGCGAGACTCCTCATCATTAGTTATAGCCCATCAGTGTGCTTCTGTTTACAGTGTAACACTGGAGTTTATTATAATAACCAAATGTACTGAGATGGTGGCGGCTCCCACAGACGATGTGCTCGTGCACTGTCGCTGCTTAACGTTTAACGTTCCGAAGAAAACTGCCTAGCACCGGCTGTTTGTCAGCATTCTCTCTCTGACAAATCACTGAAACGTCTGAGCAACTGATATTCACTGACATGGCTGTCCAGGACCTCTGCTGTCTCCTCTCACATAGAAATGCTCTCTGTCCACAATGAAGCATTTTTGTAGTAAAAATAGTTGACTTTATTTGTTTCATTTTGTGTAGCAAAAGTAGTCATTGACATGCGCATATTTACATCCAACAAACGCATGTTTATTATGGTGGTTACAACAAGGTACAACTAGACGACCACGGGCAACACTTGCTGCATACACGACTCAAACAATGATTTTAAAGGTACACTGACGTCATTGTTTCTGCCATCTTTAATTTTTTTTAAATACTTTTTAAATTGATGCTTGAACATCTTCAAAAAGCAATATTTTTAATGCAAATATACATAAACATGCAGAGACTGAACTCTCACCGATGGTCTGTCACGTCATTTCTCATCTACTTTTTAAATTCTCTGTCTTAATCTGTAACTTCTTTTTTTTTTCATAAAAAACCCAAAACATTAAAAAGTACAAAAAGCCTAATTTCACTCTGTTGAGTAATTTACCTTGACAATAAAGATGTAGAGATATGTTCATCCCTTTGCAGCAGCCACAGAGCTCAACAATCCAAACAAGAGTGCAACTTTCTCCCTGATGTCCAGTGACGTATTTTATAAAGAGGGAAACGGTGTAAAAAACGAATGTTTAATCTTAAATCACAGGGTGGTCTTCATTTAGCTTAAGAAAAAGCTGAGATTCAGGGGATTGTAGGTGCTGCAATGCAACCTTATAGGGTATTTTTTGAAAAGGTATACTGATTTTTTTTTTCATCAGAAATGTACATGTCAACCAATGTATCCAACTCATACAAGCCTGGTTTATCTGATGACTGTGTATCACTGGGCTCCATTGTTGTACAGAAACTGTTAAAACACATTAGTGAGCCACACTGTTACACTGGGTGAGAATTTTCTTTACCAGAGACAGACAGCCTAAAATTCACTTCATAATTAATGTTAATGTTAATGGATTAACATTTTTCTTCTTGTCCAGCTTGTGCACAAAAGGAAGAACATCATTACAGAAAACTGCTAATCCAAGCAACAAATAACTGCTACAGGTAGGTAACAGGACATCCGGCCACTTCTTTCTTAACATAGCTACAGCACAATGTTTGTTCTCTGTCATTCAATATAATTTAGCCCAAACAACAATGAACATATCGTCCTCCTGACTGCCTCTAACTTCCCACAGATTTAGGAGCTTGTTTCAGATCCTAAACATTTCCTGAAATACTCTCGGTCCAGAAATGTAGGAGTCCCAGTATTAGAATTGACACCCATTGTTTAAAGGGTTGTGGTAAAATTTAATTGGACACTCTGTCCTCTGAGTATTTTGTTGTATAATTTGATCATGTTCAACAAAGATTCGTGAAAAGGTTAACTACTTACAGTTGGAGTTGTGGAGCCACATTGTGGAATGTCAGCTGATATGTTGTTGAAATGTTACTCTATAAACTGTAGGGGGACTATCCAAATAAAATATTACCAGAGTTTCTCCTAAATCAGCAAATTAGATGCTTTCAGCTTGTGTTTTGTAAATCTGGTCCTGAGATTCACAAGCTCTCAACTCAGTGAATCAAAGTTATTTTAGCCAAACTCGAGGTGGTGAATGTTGGAACAGTGGAAAAACAGACAAAGATGGTTTTGGTAAGTTTCATATTGTCTCTGTTTGTTTGAAGTCTGCTGAAACTTTCTGTAGTTTGGTAAAAGAGAAAACTTGACTCTGAAGAGGCGCGGTTGTATTTTCATTTTAACAAGTGAAGTAATTGTGAGCATATTTCCTTTCTTGATATTTTGTGACGTTATTTTGTTCATTTATTAGACTAAAACACTGAGAGCTTGTGAAAAGTAGCACACGTGCTGCACACATACACGTCACAGCAGAAACTTTGAGGGACGACGTCATCAGACTGACGTCTCACATCGAGCGACTCAATGGTTACTGAGCTCGTTTGTTTTTGAAGTGGAACCGCCACCTGGAAGGGCTTTTAACCAGCCACGTATATTCGTATGTAAGAGATCATGTAGCCTGGTCTGACATTAATATACGGTCATATTTGCAGTCCTCAGTTTTGTATTTAATTTGTGCTGATATCAAAAAATAATCTATTCTTGAATATGTTCTTTGTATACTGGAGTGGCAAGAGTATTCTATATTATTTGGGTTCTGTTCCCGCCGTACTTCAGATCAGCTTAAATCTCCATAAAGTTTTCCTCTCTAGCATGAGATGTATCTGAACCAGCAGACTTGTCTTTCATTGAATCTAAAGCCACGTTAAAATCATCCCCATCGTGAAACTGTCTGCGTCTATAGGGTCAAAAATAAACATTCAAAAAATCCAGGGGTGTCCGCGTTGGGTCCGTTTACGTTCACTAAGTTACGTTTCTCTGACACTAGGCAACCTGGAGAATGATGTATCTACCCTTGCGATCGATTATTGAGTTTACCACTTGAATGGGATTTTTTTTATGAATTAAAATTTGGACTCCTCTGGCATGGGAACTACAGGAGTCTAAGAATATTAGCCCCTGCCACCTTTTTTAAATTTTAGATATATCACATGGCATCTCATGAGATTCTTGTTTTATTTTGGTCAGTTTACCGAAACCAGCAGCTCCAAGATGTAACTTTAAGCGTCATAGTTCCAAGCATATCTCATCTTAAACTTTTTTCTCTTTGCAGTTTGCAATCCGTTACTAGCTGTCCATGTCACAGCACACCGGCATCTTTGTGTCTAATGTGAGTTCTTTTTCAAGCTGTTTTTACTGAAATCCTGGCAGTGAAGTCATGGGATTTGTTGACAATAAACAAATAACACCATTATCATGAATAAGATCAGCCCTGTCCTTTAAAATGTACGAGTAAGAGACAATGTAGAAGACAGAGCAGTATTCCTCTGCCACTGCAGCCTCCTCTGAAGGTGCTCGAACAGAATGCCATATAGAGATCAGCCATGGTTTGGCACCATAGCAACAAGGTAATTGAAATTATGCAAAAGGATGAGTCATCCATTATAGTGGTGTAAGTGTGTGGCATCCACAACCCTATTACGAAATATGTTTTTTGGTGCTTTACAATTCATCATAAAGACATTTAGTGGGTGTAAAGTGTTTATAATAAATATCTGCTGTGCTGCATTTCATACAAATAACAAGAAAACAGCAGCGACCTCAACCCCAAGTGTCGGACCTCTCTAATGCTTGTTGGACAGAGTGAAAAAAATGCAGCCACGTCTCAATATCTAGTGGAGAGTCTTGAACCAGAACAGAGAAGGTTCTCATAACTGCACATACATGTTCATGGTTTGGAATCACATGTTCATCTGTCACACGAGTGGCATGTCGGGAGTCGTCCCACTTCTAGCTGACGAAGCATTTGTCATTTCTGAGAGATTCTGCTGATGAAATATCTTTAAATTTCTCTGTCTGAGATACTTTTCCCCCTCACTGCCTACAATTCATCCAACTCTCACTCTCTGATTCTGAAAAAAGACTTTTTTTAAGATTGTAAAAACAACACATTTAAGTATACCCCTTCCTCTGCATTCGCAAAACGTTAAAATGGAGAATGTGTCGTGGATAAAAAGTTCTGGCATAATACACATTCGCATCATGCTTTCCAACTGACCAGTTTCCCTCCTTCACAGCAAAATGAAAATGTGTCTTTCATGTCCATATCCGCATTTTATCCAGACTAGCTCTGGAAAAAGTCCTCTGTGATGTCCAAAGAACGACAAATCAAAAAACATGAAACATATATGAAACAAAAGAGAACAGCAGCAGAACTAAATCATAGAGAAGTACAGTCTTTTCTGCTCAACACTACTCGTCTCCGTTCTTCCTGTTTTCGTTCTGCTCTCGTCCACCGTTCAGTCTGATGTCGGCGGTCTCTTCATGAGTATCTTCTGGATGTAATCCTCCAGATCGTCGTAGTTACTGGTTAGTGGTTCGTGTCCAGCCACATAATAATTGTCATTTCTTGTCACTGCGGGTGCACGGCCTGAGTAGTAAAACTGCCTCTGCTGATGTGGGATGACAGGCACTCGGGGAGGGGGACGGGGTTTGGAGACGGGTACCGGCTGAAAGGTCTGCGAGTACAGCGACAGGGGGTAGCTCTTGTAGTAATGACTCTGCTGGAGGCCTGTGTGGGGGTTTCTGAGCTGGGGCTGGACCCAGCCGTAGTGACGTTTGGGAGGTAAATTGTAGGAGTCCTCCATGGAATTTTCCAGGAAGTTGCTGAGCGTGTACGAGGATTTTGGGACAAAGTAACGAGGTCTGGGTCTGAGGGGAGGAGGAAAATAGATGGAGTGGTCTGGATAGGGCCTCCTCTGGTAGTAAGATGGGCGAGTGTACGGGTAAAACTGGTATCCTGTCCAAACAGACTTGGGTGATTTGAGCCAGAGATCCTGTTTGACTGACAGAGGCTTCTGAGGTTTGGCCCAAAGATTCTGATTGGCTAGCAGAGGCTTTGCAAGTTTGCCCCAAAGGCCATGTGATTCGGTTGGCCCCTTCTCCTGAAACCATGTTTTGAGGAGATTGATGGCTGGAGACGGCTGTTTAGAAAGGGCAAAGCTGTTCTGATTAGTTGAAATCTGTGATGCTGGTAAAGCCTTTGTAGATGAAAATGACGATGACAGCGGAGTTAGAGGCTCTTGCCAGCGAGAGGTCCCCTCCGATGGCACATCTTTCTTCTTCTTCTTCTCCACATCACTGATGATGTCCACCACATCGTTGGCTGGGAGGTGGAGCTTGCTGGAGATCTCAATCAGTTTGTCGATGGTCTGAGGATCGATGTCTTCTTCCTCCGTCGCTTCATGTTCCTCGTTTGACCTCTTGTCCTCCATGGCATTGGACAGAGACGAGCTGTACTTCTTGTTGCCGTTGTTCTGTTTGACCATGTAGCGCAGCAGCATGTCTGAGGCGATGTCAGCCAGTTTCTCCTCCTCCATCTTGGCTCTCTGTGCCTCCGCCGCCTGCCTTCTCATCTCCTCCTGCTCAGCTTTAGCCTGAGCCTCCTCCTCTTCAGGACTTAACACCTCCTCCTCTTCTTGGTCTGGTTCATCCTCGTCCATCATCTCTTGCTCGAGAGGAGGCTGGCTGTGTGCTGCGTTACCGCCTGCATCATTCCTGTCCTCAAAGTCATCCATAAAATTCCCCCTGAATGTGGGAAAGTTCAGGGCCTTCTGCGTCTCCTCCTGCCATTTGAGTTTCTTCTTGGACAGGGCGAGGTCGCTGCCTTTGTTCACCGGTATGATTTCGTTGTAGCTGCTGTAACCTCTGCTCTCTCTCTGGTTCGGCTCTGAATCCCCCTCCCTCTTGGCTGTGTTCAGACGAGGAAACTCCTTCATCATGGTTTCAAGACTCTTTAGCTCTTCGGGGTTGAGCTGCTCCTCCTCCTCCTCACTGCCTCCTTGTTCGGGGTTTGGCCCCTGCTGTGGAGGAGCATCCTGCGCCCTCTCTCCTCCTCCACCTGGACTCATGGGCTTCTGCTCTGTCTGGACCTGGGCGCTCTGGCTTGTGGTATGACTGGTCACCCTCTCAGTCATCTTCTCCTCTTCTTCCTGAGCTTTCTTCTTCTCCTGTTCCTCCTCTCTCTGCCATTCCTTTCCCTGTGCAGCCATCAGCAGCTCTAACTCCTCTTGTTCATCTCTGTTTCTGTCTGCTCCCTTCATCATTCTCACCTCTCTGTATGCTTCCTCTTTTTGAACCTCCTCGGCCTCAGCCTTCATTCCTTCTTCAGACCCATGGTGCTCCTCTCCCTCACTCCTTCTCTCCACTTGTGAGCGATTTAGGGCCTCCAGCAAAACTGCTGCTAGTGTTTTGGGGTCCACGTCTTTAAAGAGTTCCTCTTCTTCATCTACTTTATGCACTGTTCGTCTCTCCTTGTCATCTCCCTGCTCGTCCTCTGACATTGTCAGCCGAGGAAGAGTAATTCCTCGTGGGCCATTTCCATGTGTGCTGATTGGATTGGGTGTGGACAGATGAAGGAAGGAAGCCACTGTCACCAGGAACAGCAGGGTAAGAGCACTTAAGGCATTGTGGCAACCAATCATGGCCGCTCAGAGCTGTGAGCCGATGTGGGATCAGATATACAGTACCTGCAGGAGAGAGAGACACAGTCAGCTTTAATAACTCTCTGACTTCTGACTTCTTAGCACCAAATCATGGCACAGTATCATAGAAAATTGATTTTTGGTAAATAATCCTGAGTCTCTAGATGTCACCGCACAAATGCCAGTGCAGGAAGCTGCGGATGATAAATTATTGAGTCAAATGTTTGAACCTCGTGTGAAAATAAAAAAAGGCTTACATTCATTCAACTTCAATACAAAGGTTTTAAGCTGGGCACGCACTGCACAATTTTATAAATGTTGTGGTTTGTTTTGAACTCACACCGCTCGAGTAAATCTGCCGCAGTGTAAAGCCAAAGCTCACGATTTATGTGCTCGCACTGTACGCGTAAGACCGGCCCGTCGGCCCCCACGGGCCGTCTTGGCTATTGACAATTGTCAGTAAAGATTCGTTTGAAAGCTCAGAGGCAGGTTTGTTTGCTAGCAACAATATTCCAAAGGCAGAAGCGTGCTGCCTCGATAATTTGTACTGTCCTGTGAGCCGAAACTGAAACAGCAGAAGCAGAAACAAAAGATGTGCACATGTGGACACGCGGACGGTTTGGAGCACCTGGACAGTAATGTTATGGCTTTTAGATTTTCACGGATAATTTGAGGTGAGTTGGCTTCTTCTACTGTTGTGAACTCGATAGCTAACATTAGCTATGCTCTGATTACTGTAGCGCTCCTTTTTTTTTCTTGTGTAGGTGTGTGTCACCATGGCGTTCAGATGTTCTGTTTGCCACTTCAGGCAGGTGCAATGAGAAAAAAGGCACTGACGTCAGAGAATCAAGTCATTGCTCTGCTTCAACTGCATGAGAGTGAGTCGGCTGACCAAAATTTCTGACATGCCAGAAATTCATCCGATCGTCTGGCGGCTGTCTGAGAGCGGATAATCGGCCCTCGCTGCCCTGTACACTGCACGGCAAACAACGCCTGACAAAGCTGAAATTCAAAATGACTCTAAAATAAGTCATGCGGCTCAAAAATTGGGCTAAAAAACAGCCTAAAACTCAGAGTATGCCCAACTTTAGACAGAAACTGAAAATTAAGGATATCTGGTCAGATGGAAAACCGGTTTAGGTTAGGGATACCTCATGGATACCGTGGGGAGTTGAAAAACAGAAAACATGACAAAATACATGGACATAAAAATGCAAAACAGACTACAGACAGGTGACATCTCAGACCACAGGTGAGATGAGTAAAAACTGACTTATGCTACTTTTTTGTGTGTTTCAGGAAGATCTAAAATAAGAGGGTTGATCATCGCGGAGGCTGGATTTGATGGTGCAGCTCCACAGGTCGTCAGTCTACTACAGGACCAACGGATGTAGACAGACGAGCACCAACACCTACAATCTGTCTCCACTAGTTCTGATCTGTACGTTTGGATTGTGAGAGCAAAACGAAAAAGCTGCTCAGTGTTTCCTCACTTTCGCTTCATTTGTTCACTCAAAAAAGGGTTTTATGGAAACATACGTGATGACGAGCCTCTCCACTGTTCAACAACACGAGCCAGGTTCAACATGCAGACCGGACGAGTGCCGGACTGAGCCAGCGACGGTCTGACACGTGGACGACCTGCTGAGCCACAGCTGTGCGGAGACGTGGCGCTCATGTGAACACACAGCCTCATGGTTATGATTCACCTGAGTCCGTGTTAGAATGTCACGGCGGTGATGACGCGTTGGGCTCAGTGAGGAAGACAAAACCGCTCGGCCGGTTCTTCAGCATGTTTGTGAGGGAAACTTCACCTGCAACTTGTTTGTTTCCTCAGAAGCTCCACATGAAGGCGGCTGTGACATCACACGCAACAGGAAACTGTCACATCACGTGACAAACGTTCCTGTCACAAACACGCCGCTCTGTGTGTGACGTCATAAACCTGTTGCGCGTTCACGGGACGCTGCAGCGGAAACATTTCAGTTACTTTCACTTTCACACTTCTTCTGTTCCGGAACATTTCCGTGACGCAAACCCGGCGAATGGAGCGCGCGCAGTCTGCGGCGGATGTCTGATGCGTGACGTGCACGCGCAGCGAAGCACGAGCGCATCTGACCATCGATCAGCACGCGGGTACCGGTGAATAAACACACACACACACACACACACACACACACATACACACACACACACACACACAGACAC